>ML795072.1:7215-27525 GCA_009831015.1 Picea engelmannii | reverse complement strand
AAAAGTAACTTCCGATATGACAAGTGTCAAGTTGGGGACATGCATTCATATCGTGGGTGAACTTAGCTCATTTGGGGACTTCTCACGGATACCTTACCAACAGCCCGACGACAATTATTCACACAATGAATTCCACGAAGAGTTCACAATGATTATCTTCCACACTCAATTATCCAATCAATGATTCCATGACCATTTCACTCATACATTCTGTTATCCTTGAGACTGCCATTTCACCATTCTGAAGCCTATTTCTGTAGCCATTTTGGTTGGTGTACCTGGTTATCTTGGAGCGGTATTGAAGAAGCGGGTTGTGAGGTCCGTGAGTAGTTCTTTGAGCGAGAGAATTGATGGGGATTGATTCTCGAAGGTGCTAAAATGAAACTACAACACTCTGAGACTTTTGGTTTGGCCTGTTTCTCATGCCCTGGAAGGGAAGTGGGGAAGCTGAGGGACTATTGAGAAGAGAAGGGGCACACTTCCTTGGGTGGGACAGGCATGTGGGGAATGAGAGGTTGTAGGCTGTTAGTTGAGTGAGCACCTGAGACAGAGTCTTTCCTGTTGTCCTTGAGCCTTAGCCTGCATAGGAACCCTTTACCTTGGGTGGATTTCAGTCCCAGCTCGAGGGTGATTCACTATTGAGAGTGATGAATAGTGTAGTATATGGCTAGGAGGTTCATGGACGGTCTGTATGTGGTTGGTGACAATATTTCCAAGATAAGTACCAGTTGTATGATTAAAATGATATGCTACTTGTTATTTACATGCCTATGTTATGGTTTATAATATATGTGATTATAATTGCATGTATGTTTATGGGTAATTCTCTGTAAATGATGCATATATGTAGTTATTGTTATTTCAGCATAAAAGTCGTATGTTACAGAAAGTAATTGTTTGTTTATGTTTAGATGTAAAGATTCTGTGAGAGTGTTGTATGTATATTTATTAGTTGCATGTAGTTTAAAGAGTAAACTATGTGGCATTGCTCAGTTGACTATTGGGTATGCTATTGTATGTTCCGCAGTATGGGAATGAAATTGTTCCCTAGAGTAGCATGGCCCGGCCTGAAGGTTAGGAATTTTATCGATTGGTATCAGAGCATGAGTGGTTGCTATGGAGTGGCATACCCTAGCCTGAGGTTGGCCAGGGGAACATTACAGAATGGTATCAGAGCTTCAGTTTAACACTGAGCTTGGATGGGCCGGAGGGGTGCAATTGAATAGAATATTCACAGAAAAGTAACTTTGAAGTGACCAGAATTGGATTCATGGAGTGTCCATAGAAAAGGTTGTCATACAGGCACGCGTGGTAAATTTGGCACCACGCGGGAAAACGTTGGTGTACTAGTGTGCACAGTAAATTGTGGTGCCGCATGGAAGATTATTATGTGTAGATGCATGCATTGAAATTATCCTTGTGTAGTGAACACACACATAGTAAGGTGCACATGGGGTGTGCAAGTATTTCTTAATGCAGAGGATTTTGGTCGGTACGCGCATAAGTATGAGTATAAGTTGTGTCGTGACAAAGTATTAAGTAGTGTGCACAGACAATTGGGCGCAATGGAATATGTTGAACTTGACATGGTGCATGCATAGGACAAAAAATGCATGTGGAATATCGGTGTGTGGTTTTGAAACTATGCACAGTGGGTATTGGCACACAATGCCAGAGTAGTGCACGTAAGTAGTCGGTACGAAGAAGAAGAAATGCACAGTAAATTTAGGTGCGCGGAAAAGCGTTTTACCTTGTGATATTTCTATGCACGTTAAAAATAAATGAACAGGTCAAAGTTTAGTGTGTATAAAGTTGATTGGAAGGCGATGAGTTTGAGTTTAAATTGCATAATAATAAAATAAAATAAAAATAAACACACAACTACATCGATGCATTCATTAATTAAAAAAAAAAAAAATTGAACTTTAAATTCCTCCTATTTAGACAGATGAAAATAAAATATAAGATTACAAGAAAAAAAAAATTATTATAAAGAGAACATGATTCATAACATCACCAAATAGAAATTGTAATAAAACAGTCTAAAATCTGTTTCTGTATTTATATAATCGTAATAGTTACAAAATTACAAAAAGGGGATGACAACAGTTACCCTGTTGAAAAAGGGTCGTTTAAGAACATGCCTATCATCTCTGGTACTCTTTACCTCCACTACCAGTGGTTCAAATTTCACTGAGACATGCTTATTTTAGTTGAAGACTTACTTCAGCTTAGCGATCTTCTCCTTTAAAGAAGAGTCTAACCATATTGGTTGATTCTCTCCAACACTTTCGTCCACTTCAGCCATAGATCCCTCCTTCTGTCACTTTCTCCTTTTCTTCTTAGCGGATGGCCTGTTGATGACTAAATCCTTTATAGTGGGATTCAGCCTAGCTTCCAATCGTGAGTCTATAAATGGCTCTATGTGGAACTTAGTTGCTAAAATGTGCACAAGGACCCTTTCCTCCTTACTCGCACGAAAGCCTAGTATGTTGCTCGAATAACCAGTCTCACTCGACTTAGCCTTGTCCATGTATCTCAGGTTGGGGACACCGAAATGTGTCTTTACAGAGAGTAGGAAGTCGAGTAGTTTGGAGATTACTTCGGCTATGGATACACAAATATCTTCATACTTGGGGAGTGGTAATTATAGAACTCCATTTATGAAGCGCAGACAGATTACATACAAGAGCGTTGGGTTGGCATGCTTGGACAATCCATTTTGAATGATTATCTTTTGAGTTAACTAAATGGCGGCGTTTAGCTGATGTCACATGGTTGTGAAGTACTGAACGAGTGAAGTAGGGTGATCTGACTAGTCGCCACCCACTCCATGAGTGGTGGATTTGACATGTTGAGACACGTGATACTGCATCTTGGTGAAAGTGGTTTTGTCAAACCACCTTCTTGCACAAGTGCATATCGGAAGGCACTGCACGTCTATGTTTTTGAGACTTGGATCTTATCTAGAATTGTCGTGGTGATAACACTAGGAAATCGGGAGTGATAATGCTGATGTGTATGTTGAATCGAAATGGTGAATATTCTCATGAATTGTTGAATTGTTAGCCTGATTAGTTTCGATGGTTGCACATTTTGCAGAATTAACAACAACTCAATCAGGTCAGACTAGTGTAGAGTCCATAAGAATGGAAGAAGCACAAGGGAATTATAGTCAGCAAAATGAGAGTAGAGGGGTGGATGTCCATTTGGGCATGGAAGGAATGAACTCCAATGGACATGGAGAAGAAAGGAACGAAGATATGAATATGGTTGAGACCATTAAGAATTTGCAGAAGGATGTCCAAAGCCATAAAGCTGATAATGAAAGGCTTATGAAAGTCAAAGAGCAGTAGGATGACTTCAATATGAAGCTATTGAAAGGTTTGAACATAATAGAAAAGAAATTGGTTAAGGAGAGTGACTCAAGTAAATCTGAGAGTCACAAATCTTCAGAGGAGAAAGGAAAAGTAAAAAGTGCTAATAGACATCACCATCATTCCCAAAGGCATTCCAGTCAGAGAGAAGGAAACAACTCAAGTCTATCCCCTGTCAGAAGGTATAAGAGATCTGGGGTGGATGAGCTGCAAGGAGAAATGAAAAAAATCAAACCTCCTACATTTGATGGTGAGCACAAGAAGGATGAAGATGCAGAAACATGGTTGCTAGGAATGATGAGATATTTTCAATTGCATAATTATTTTTCTCATGCAGAAGGTAGAATCGCTATCTATCAACTCAAACGAAAGGCCTCCATGTGGTGGGATCAACTTGTGTAGGTGTGAAACATTGTAGAGAAAAGTGTTACTTGGGAATAATTTAAGAAGTATTTTTAGAAGAAGTACTTAACTAAAAGGTACTATGACAAGAAAATGGAAGATTTCTTTGAACTTAAGCTTGGAAGTACAACCATGGATGAATATGAGAGAAGGTTTCTGAAACTATTGAGGTATGTATATTTCATTAAGGATGAGATATTCAAGATTCAAAGGTATTTAAGTGGATTTCCATTGTTCATCGGTGACAAAATACAGTATGGTGATCCCAAGACATTAGAAGAGACTATAAGGAGAGATAAATTCTTATATGATCAGCTGAAAGCAAGGCCAACTTTCCAAAATGATTGAGAAGACAATAAGAAATTCAAGATGGATCAGAGGAAGAAGGGAGCTAAGCCACCATTCTTCATAAATAATCCACAATGGTAGAAAACACATAAATAACCCAGAGTGATTGACACGGGGAGTCAAGGGCCAAGACAAACACCTATGCAATGTTGGGGTTGTAAAGGAGACCATAGGTTCAGAGATTGTCCTCACAGAGGTGAAAATAAGTAGGGTTGTTCATAGTGTACAACGAGATGAGACAGTAGAGGAAATGGGCAAATATGTGCCAAGGATTTATGCAGCCTTGGACAATAAGAAAGCAAAGTATCAATCCCACATGATTGAAGTGGAAGGTATGATCAACAACCAAACCCTTGCTATTTTAATTGATTAAGGAGCTAGTCATAGTTATATAGACCCTAAGATGGTGGAAAGTTTGTAATTGCCAAGAAGAAAGCATGGGAAATCCTAGTTGGTGAATTTGGCTACAGGAGCCATAAGAAAATTTAATGAGATGGTTAAGCCATGCCTCATATACATGAATGGACTGAATACCAAGGCGTATTTAAACATCTTGCCTTTAGGTTCCTATGACTATCTAATTGGGATGGACTGGTTGGACCAACATCACACTCTATTAGATTGTCACAAAAAATATTTTACTTGCCTGGATGAGGAAGGAAAACTAAGGAAGGTACAAGGAATTCCTAGGGAAGTAGCCATTAGAAAAATTTCAGCATTGCAGCTGAAGAAATGTTACAGAAAAGGATGTCAAATATTTGCGGCTCATTTGGCAGAGACACCTAAAGATAAGGTGCCAAAATTGGAAAATTATGTAGTCTTGGAAGATTTTGAGGATGTGTTCAAGGAGGTACCCGAACTACCCCCAAGGAGAGACATTGATTTCTCTATAAATTTGATGCCTGGAGCAGCGCCAGTTTCAAATACTCCTTACACAATGAGTACACCAGAATTGAAGGAGTTGCAAATGCAACTTGAAGAGCTTCTGAAGAATGGATATATACGCCCAAGTGTGTCACCTTGGGGTGCCCCAGTCTTGTTTGTGAAAAATAAAGATGGAAATTTAATATTATGGATTGATTTCAAACAGTTGAATAAAGTGATTGTTAAGAACAAATATCCTCTACCAAGGATTGATGACTTCTTTGATCAATTGAAGGATGCAAAGATATTTTCAAAGATAGATCTTAGATTAGGATACCATGAGGTAATAATTAAAGAAGAATATATTAGAAATACCACATTCAGGACAAGGTATGGTCATTATGAGTTCACAATGGTACCATTTGAGTTGTCAAATGCACCAGTTGTTTTCATGTGCTTAATGAATGGTGTCTTCTGAGAGTATTTGGACAAGTTTGTCATTGTCTTTTTGGATGACATTCTTATATATTCCAAKTCATAGGAAGAGCATGAACATCATTTGAGGATGGTGTTGCAAGTATTAAGGGAAYRTCAGTTATATGCCAAATTGATCAAGTGCTCATTTTATCAGAAACAAATTCATTATTTGGGGCATATCATTTCAAAAGATGGGATAGCAGTGGATCCTAAGAATATAGAGGCCATTAGAGAATGGTCATCACTAAAGAATGTGAYAGAGATGAGATCATTCATGGGTCTTGTAGGTTACTACATAATATTTATTGAAGKATTCTCAAAGATTRCACATCCAATCACTTCCTTGCAAAGAAAGGGAATGAAGTTTTAGGGGACACTGGATTGTGAGAAAAGTTTCCAACACTTGAAACAATTATTGACAAGTTCTCTAATATTAAGGATCACAGACCCAGAAGAAGACTTCATCGTATGAACTAATGCATGTAATGAAGGACTTGGTGGAGTCCTCAGTCAAAATGGGTTTGTCATATGTTATGAATCAAGGAAGTTGAAGGATCATGAAAGAAACTATGCCACTCACGATTTGGAGTTGGAAGCCATAGTGCATGCCTTGAGGAAATGGAGAGACTACCTTATGGGAAAGAGGTTTGAGCTAAGAATAGACCACAATGGTCTGAAATATTTATTTGATCAGCCAAATTTAAATTCTAGACAAAGCAGATGGTTAGAATTTCTGAGAGAATATGACTTTGATATAAAGCATATCAAGGGGAAGGAGAATAAAGTGGTTGATGCACTTAGCAGGAAGGTGCATGAGTTACATATTACAACCATCAGCATGTACCAGACTGATGTTAAAAGAAAAATTCTAGAGGTTGCTAAAGCAGATCTGTAGTACATAGAATTGGTAGCAATGCTACAGCAGGGTAAGATACTTCAGAAGGTGGATGATTATAAGTTGGGGATAGATGGAATATTGTTGCGAAAGAACAGGATTTTTGTTCCAAAAGTCTAGGACTTGAAACATATGATTTTGCATGAAATGAATAATGTCCTTATGCAGGGCATCCTGGATATCAGAAAACCATGGTAGCGATCAAGAGCCATTACTTTTGGCTAGGTATGAAGAAAGAGATCGCTGAGTACATCACTAGATGTATGGAATGCCAGAAAGTGAAAGATGAGAATAGACACCCAGCAGGGTTGCTGCAACCTTTAACCATTCCTGAATGGCAGTGGGAAGTGGTGACAATGGATTTTATTATGGGATTGACTAGAACAGGAAAGTTGCATTATTTGATCATGGTGGTAGTGAACAAGATTATGAAATATGCCCATTTTATTCCACTGAAAACTACGCACAAGGCAGCAGAAGTTGTTGATATTTTCATGAAGGAAGTGGAATGATTGCACAAGATTCCTAAAACAATTGTGTCCAATAGAGACCCGAAATTCACCTCAATTTCTGGAAAGGATTGTTCAAAGGATTCAGAACGAATCTGAGCTTTAGTACATCTTATCATCCTGAGTCTGATGGACAGAAAGAAAGAGTGAACAGGGTGATAGAAGATATACTGAGAATGTATGTGATGGACAAACCATCGAAATGGGAAGACTACATACACTTGGTATAATTTGTGTACAACAATGGGTATCAGGCATCATTGAAGATGAGCCCATTTGAAGCACTTTACAACAGAAAATGCAATACTCCAGTGAGTTGGGATAATCCAACTAATAGAACATTAATTGGGCCAAAATTGCTCAAGGAGATGGAGGACCAGATGACAAAAAATAAGCATAATTTAAAAGTTTCCCAAGATAGACAGAAAAGTTTTGCCGATAAGAATAGAACCCGCAGAGAATTCAAAGTGGGTGATCATGTTTTCTTGAAATTGAAATCTAACAGGAGTTCCATGAAGTTGGGAAGCTGTGCCAAGTTGGTAGCAAGATTTTGTGGGCCTTTTGAAATCCTGGAGAGGATTGGTCCAGTTGCTTATATGATTGCATTGCCTGCATCTATGTCTATTCATAATTTCTTCCATGTATCATTGCTAAAAAAATATATACCCAATGCTAATCATGTTATTGATTGGAATGTGATTCAGGTGGAGCAAGAAGGCACTTTTCAAGTGCATCCGGTGCGCATTTTGGATCGAAAAGTCAAGCAGCTCTGGAACTGATCCATAGGGCTTGTAAAGGTTCAATGGACCTAGTACGGTCCTGAGGATTCTACTTGGGAGCATGAAGATGCAATGCGGATAGAATACCTGCATATTTTTGAAGATTTTTCAAAACTCCGATATATATGGGTGTATGATGCATTGAGGACGGTGCATAAATAAGGGGAGGGGATTGTAATATCCCTCGACTGAACCCAATTGTAAATGTACTATAAATATACTTAAGATGGTGAGCTATTTTGAATTCATTTGGTAATGCACATCATGTGGCATAGTGCGCGCATGAAAATGATGTAATATGCACATCGCAAGATACCGTGCACAGTAACTAAGGTGTGTGCAGTATGGAGGAAAATGAGCCTCGTGTATATGATATGTGTTATAGGCTGGTGAGTCGGTTATTATAAGTTGGGATGATTATGTTTTGGTATTAGGCCGGAATGCCTAGATGTCAAGGGCCAATGCGCCTACTTTATACATGACTCATGATTAATATAAAATACATCGTTGCACACAGACCAACCATGATAAAAGAGATGGGGGACTGAACTTCACCAGTTAGGGAAATGGAGGGCCAAAAGTCAAGGGAATATTATATTAATATTTCCTAAAACAAAAAGTATGGATAATTATTTTATCCTAAGTTCTAAAGTTGGGGACAAGTGGACAAAAGTAACTTCCGATATGACAAGTGTCAAGTTGGGGACATGCATTCATATCATGGGGGAACTTAGCTCATTTGGGGATTTCTCACGGATACCTTACCAGCATCCCGATGACCATTATTTTCACAATGACTTCCACGAAGAGTTCACAGTGATTCTCCTCCACACTCAGTTATTTAGTCAATGATTCCATAACCATTTCACTCATACATTCTATTATCCTTGAGACAACTATTTCACCATTCTAAAGCCTGTTTTCATAGCCCTTTTGGTTGGTATACCTAGTTAGCTTGGAGCAGGATTGAAGAAGCAGGTTGTCAGGTCCGTGAGCAGTTCTCTGAGCGAGAGAATTGATGGGGATTTATTCTCAAAGGTGTTAAACTGCAGCTACAACACTCTGAGACTTTTGGTCTGGCCTGTTGCTGAAGCCCTGAAAGGGAAGTGGGGCAACAGAGGGACTATTGAGCAGAGAAGGGGCACACTTCCTTGGGTGGTACAACCATGTGGGGAATGAGAGGCTGTAGATTGTTATTTGAGTGAGCACCTGAGACGGAGTATTTCTTGATGTCCTTGAGCCTTAGCCTGGATAGGAACCCTTTACCCTGGGTGGAGTTTAGTCCCAACTCGGGGGTGGCTCACTGTTGAGAGTGATGAACAGTGTATTCTATGGCTGGGAGGTTTGTGGACAGTCTGTATGCAGTTGGTGAAAATGTTTCCAAGATAAGTACCAGTTGTATCATAAAAATGATATTTTTCTTGTTATTTACATGCCTATGTTACGGTTTATAATATATGTGATTATAATTGCATGTATGTTTATGGGTAAGTCTCTGTAAATGTTGCATATCTGTAGTTATTGTTATTTCAGCATAAAATTCGTATGTTACAAAAAGTAATTGTTTGTTTATGTTTAGATGTAAATCTTCCGTGAGCATGTTGTATGTATATGTCTTAGTTGCATGCAGTTTAAAGAGTAAATTATGTGGCATTTCTTAGTTGACTACTGGGTATGCTATTGTATGTTCCGTAGTATGGGAACGAAAGTGTCCCCTAGAGTAGCATGGCCTGGCCTGAAGGCTAGGAATGTTATTGACTGGTGTCAGAGCATGATTGGTTTCTCTGGAGTGGATTACCCTAGCCTGAGGTTGGCTGGGGGAACATTACAGGAAGTTACTGAGAAAACTTTCGTGCGTTCATCCCTTTGGCACCTTTTCCCTTTCTGAAAAATCTACACAGTGGGCACTAGCTTTTCTAGCTAATCCCCTTCCTTTCATATGACCATCGACAATGACCAGGGGACAATCACTTCAGGACTTCATGTTTCGGGTCATCTGTCATGAGTCACCTCGAATCTCCTAACTCCTGATCTCTCGAACTCTGAAGTGGAGCCTAGAGATATTCTAGCTCCTCCCTCGATATGAACTTGGGATATGAGATTCATGTGACCACACAATTGTGGGTGTGTCCATAGGTGGTTTGAGGGAAACCCACTTTTCACCCCGCAATTCACTATGAGCCTCCACGCATCCTTTCTCCTAAAATGTGGTTTCAATTGTGGCCTACTCACGAAAAATTAAGACCCGAGCATGTTCTGACCCCATAATGGAGCATGACCGTCGATCTCATGATCTTGATGATGCTCCTGAATGGATGGTTCAAATCTGTCCTCTCAGGTATGTGAACCAGATCTCACCTTCCTACATCATCAGTTGAGATTTACTTCGTGATTCAGGCTCCAGTAGTTTTGGATATCAAACCCTGTTGTTGTTGACTGGATATCTTCCAGAATGGAAGATCTACTGACATATTTCCTCTTCAATCGATGACTCTTCCTTCTTTCCTTTGTCCACGTGTGATCCTTAGTCTCAATGATCAGGTGATATGGGCCCTCCAAACCAATGAACGAGATTGATTTCTCCTTTCAGGCTTCGGGAGTTTTGATTCTCAAACTCTGCTTTCTCCCGGAGAATTTCAACCAGAGTCCACAATCCAACGACACATATCCATTTCGGATCAACAGTCACGAACCTTTCATGTCTCCGTACTTTGGAGATTTCAACTTACGCTATCCTTCCACTAGAGTAGATCGACGGATGAGAGTGCTCCCAAAGTGATCTTTCAAATCGAACATCTTGTTTCCACTTCAGGATTTTGGCATTTGGAACTTCATAGCTTTTGTCATTTTCTAGTGGTAAAACTCACGAAGAAAAACTATCGGAGTGAAATAACTCTTGTTTCACTTGATGACATGTCACAAGTCGAGAATTTGCCACGTGTCACTCGTATTTGTGAGTTGCACTTACCTGAAATGCTGAATCAACTTGACACTTTTCATTCTTCGACTATGCCACATGTCCTTGTTGTCGTAGACTTCTGATGTGATCTGTCGATGTGGTCTTCTGATGTGGTCTGCTGACCAACAAGACTGATCCAATAGTCCTTGTATGCCCTCCAAATTCAATGGTATTGATTCATTTTGGATTTTTGGGCTTTGGGTTTTTCCAATATCAAACTTTTCAGAGCGTAACCTCCTCGTATCTTTAAACCCAAACTAAATGTTGTTCGTCGATCAGGATCTTATATCGACGTCTTGATATATCAACGCTGTGGATCTGCTAGCTTATCTTGTCCTTCCACTTGAAAGTGATCCGAAGGCTGACGGGTATTCACATAATCAAATTCTCAAACGTTTTCCTCACTTATCCTGTCCTTCCACTCAAATTGATCCGACGGCTCAGATTATTCCTTGATCCAATGGTCGAGATATCTTCTTAGAGAACTCGGACTTCATTCTTCATCGTTCGAGATCAACGGTCCACACTCTCCCTTTGATCAATGGTTGTGATCAAATTGTGATCTCTTGTGTTGGGTGCTTGAACGTGAGCCAACCCTGACTCTTCCAACTCCCTATATCTGAACTACTCTAGATCAACAGAGCACAACTCCCCATGATCTTGTAGAAATTTTAATAAAAATTATGTATTTATTGGATTCTCTTGATATAACAATTATATGCCACTATTAAATACATAATCTCTTCTACTAAAATTCTTGTGGAATTTAAAACATGATCGCCAATTGCAATATCAAGAAGAAAGATCAATCACACATAACACATAATGTTTTACCGGGAAAGCATAAAGCTAAAAACCCCACTATCATATATTATGTATATATCATGGATCGTGAAAAAATCTCACACAAAACTCTAATCCAAGAGCTCTCAGTAAAATATACAATTGTCTCATGCTGTCATACAAAAATTGACAAATTCATGTGCCAATTTATTGCTTCCAGACAGCCTGCCTCTTCTGCCCAATCCCTGTTAATGGAAATCCATCCAATGAATGAATTCCTCTTGCCTAGGCTGCGCATTCCTCATGGACACATCCAATGTGTGTGTGGTTGCATGAGTGCACTCACTAATGTCACAATTGATAGTCAAACTGTACCTTTCACCCGTTATCTCAACTGGGTCTCCAGTGGATCTGACATGCATGCAGTTAACAGTGGTAAATCTTCAGTTGCATGTGAGATCACTGATTGTGAATTAGTTAGCTGATATCTCACTAGTGTAAGTTCAGTTACAACTAGTACAACTGAGCTTAACTCACTTAACTGAGTTAAACTACTTCAAAACTCACATAACTACACATCCAACTCTGTTACAACTTTGAATCACTCAGTTACAACTAATTCAACTTGCATGTCCCACCAGTCAACCTTTGAACTTGAATTTCCTATAGCTAACTAATTTACCACTTCAGTTAACTATTTCCAAGTGCTCATTGAGAATAGACTAATATTTATTGTCCAACTATTATTAAGGGATAATAATAGTCGACATACATATATAAATAGAATTCGCTCACCATATATAAATAGACATCATCTATAAATAGAATTTGATCATCATCTAAAAATAGACTTCCACCTAAAAATATCCTGAGGCTCCATCCTAGTGTAGGTGCATAATTTTCACTAGGATATTATTGTTGAATCTCAATACTCCCTCTCAACAAGAAAGGGATTATTCTTCACCCCGATCCTATCTCTATGGTATTCAAATTTTCTCCTGGTGAGCACCTTCATCATAATCTCTACATCCTGATCTTGCTTAGGAATGTACTGAAGCAACATGATCTTCCACTGCATGAAATCTCTAATATGATGATATCGAATATCTATATGCTTATATCTATCATGAAACATAGAATTAATCGAGAGTTTAATGCAACTCTGATTATCACAATGAATCATTGTCAGATCTAAATGAGAACCAAACAAACCAACCACAATCTTTTTCATCCAAATAGCCTCACATGCAGCTTGACTCACTGTCATTTATTCTGCTTTGGTTGAACTGAGTTCCATGGATCTCTGCTTCCTACTGTACAAATAAACAGTTGTATATCCGATACTAAATATCCCCCTTGATGTGCTCTTTATGTCCATTGGGATGCCCGCCCAATCTGCATCCATGAAGCCATGCAACTTCACCTCATTCGTTTGTTTATACCATAATACATACTCATATGTTCCCCTCAGGTATCTTAGGACATGCTTACCCACCTTCCAAAAGAGCTTGGTAGGCTTAACCATCCCTTGAATCAGTTGGTTAACCACATAGAAAATGTTTGGTCTCGTGTTCACTAGATACATTAGCGAACCCACTAATTGTCAATAGACAGTAGCATCCACTACCTCTCCAGAAGTAGCATCCTCTTTCCTCCAATTTCTTGGAAGAGTAGTATCCATGGGTTTGCAGCCCTCCATGTGAAACTTACCCAGTATCTCCATTGCATACTTTCCTTGAGACACAAAAATTTTACCATCTCGCTGCCATATTTCCAATCCAAGGAAATAATGAAGGAGGCCCATATCCTTCATCTCGAACTCCTTTGCATGGTCCTCCTTGCATGAGTGTATCATTTTCTCATCACCAATTAGTATTAAATCATCAACATAAAGAACAATGATTAAAATATTACCCTTGTAGATCCATATCGAACCTACCATTGATTTGTCAACTAGTCTTGGGACAATTTCCCATGCACTGTTTTTTACAATGGAGTCATACTCCTCCACCATTGCATCAACCCAAGTAGGATCCTGCACTACTTCCTGAAAGGAATATGGTTCAGTCACAATACATTTTCTCACGAGAGCCATGTATCCACTAAATCGATCAGGAGACTATCTCTATCTGCACTGTGAAGTAGGGGCTCCTACATTCTATGCAACATCTAGTCTCAATCTATCAGCTTCCATGGTGTGCTTTCTGCCATTTCTGATGGATGGCTCTGCATGAGTGGCTTCCTCCACTCCATGAACCTCCTCATGTGGTTGATCCACACATTGAGACTCATCTTTGGGAACGAGCAGTTCTTCCTCTACATGCAAGTCTAGATGCCTCTCAAGCAACAACCGCATTGCTTTCCCCTTATCGAATTTTATATCTCGCCACATAAAAATCATCTTATTGTTAGGAAAATACACACGATAATTATGGGGTTTTTTTGTGTACCCCAAAAATATCCCAAATTCAACAATCATCTCCATCTTCTTCCTGGTGTTCTAGGTCACATGCACATAAACAGATGAGCCAAAAATCTTAAAATGAGAAACATCAGGTTTCTTACCAATGAAAGTTTCTTCAGGTGTACTCATTCCAAGTACTCTATGAGGACAACTATTTTTCACATGAACCACAATGGTGCATGCTTCCACCCACAAATGAATTGGTAGGCCCTGATCATCCAACATCTCTCGTGATGCACCCATGATCATTATGTTCTTCCTCTCTACGACCCCATTTTGTTGTGGGTTATGAGGTGCTATGAGTTCTCTTCGAATTCCTTCTTTTTTGCAGAAGTCTTTGAATTCGTTAGAGATGTATTCTCCACCATTATCGCTCCTCAGAGCCTTCACTTACTTCCCCAACTCTTTTTCCACCAATGCTTTAAATTCACATAACTTTGAGAATGTTTGGTCTTCCTTCTACATGAAGAAGATCCATCATTTACGAGAAAATTCATCAACAAAAATAACATAATACTTATGTTTTGTTATTAAAGAAACTGAGAATGGTCCACACATGTCTGTGTGAACTCTCTCCAGGATAACCGAAGCACGGTTCTCCTTTTCATGAAAGGTGGACTTTACATACTTCCCCATGGTGCAACCCTTGCACTGATCTGACTGAGAAAGTGTTCCCATTGGAAGTCTAGTAGATATTTGCTGCATGATTTTCAAGGCTCCATGACGAATATGGCCCAATCGCTTGTGCCATAATTCGCCCTCATCCCAGCTTGCCACTTTTTCTGCCTTGCCCATCATGGAAGTGCAACCATCTACCTCCAACTTGTATATATTCTTAACTCGAATCCCTATCTTATTGACTTGACCCATTGTTTTATGTCGCAGAAAATATTTTCTATCGCTAAAAACAACAACATAGCCTTTGTCCTCCAACATTGCGACTGAGACCAAGTTTTTCTTCAAAATTGGAACATGCATAACATCTTTCAATTGAAATGGTTTACTTGACTCCCTATGAAAGGTAATGGTACCAATTCCAGTCACATTGTATTGTCCATTGTCACCCATCTCTATATCCATTTTGAGATCTTTCTCCTCCAAGTCGCTGAAAAGATCCTTATCTCCCGTCATGTGGAAGGAAGAACCACACTGATCTCAATGCACTTGAAACCATGCATGAGATCAAGGAGAAGTCAAGTTCAAATTGTGAGTCAAGGGCCTCACCAACTACAGATCCAACAACCTTCTTGTTCTTCTTCTTCTGCGGACAATTAGTAGCGATAGGCCCATGTTCGTGATAGAAAAAACACTTCACTTTGGAAAAATCCAACTTCTTTCCTTTAGACTCAAATTTTGAATGGAATTTCTTCCCCTTCCCTTTCCTTTCCTTGGAATCCAAATCACAATCCTCTTCATCATCATACTTTGATGAAGAGCCATCTCTGGAGTTCCGCCTAAACTCCTCCTGCAGTAGATCCAACCATAGTCGTTCCCAATCTGGCAATTTTTCCTTTCCATTTACAGAGTCTTGATAACTGTGCCAATTCTTGGGAAGTCCTAGGAGTGCCAAGCTCACCAAATCATCATCAACAACTGCTATTCCCACACTCCCCAGCTCATCCTGAAATTGGACAAACTTCGTGAGATATTTTGGAATGGAGTCGCCCTTCTCCATATTGATCTTCCCGAGTTTATCTTTAAGTGCCAATTTCCCATGGTCGTTGGTGTTTTGGAATAGATCTGTCAAAGTATTCCACATTGCATATAGTGCGACTTTCACATGAAGGTTTGAGACAATGTGATCTCATACTTCCTCCAACAGGATCCTACTCGCCTTTTCCACTTTCCTTTTCCATGCATCAATATTTGCAGCATCTAGCTTAGGAACATCCTTGTCAATGAATTCCTTCAAGCCATTATCTTTGAGTACTGCCTCCATCTTTTCCTTCCAAGTAATGTAGTTCGAGTTGAACTTGAGTGCATACTCTAACCTTAAGCCATTGATCTTGAATCAGTTGTAGCACCAAGAAAGTCTTTCTGCAAATTCGAATTCTATCCAATCACAAACTCAGCTTCTGCAATCTTTTGCACTCTGATACCATGTAGAAATTTTAATACAAATTGTGTATTTCCTGGACTCTCCTGATCTAACAATTATATTCCAATGTTAAATACATAATCGCTTCTACTAAAATTCTTGTGGAATTTAAAACACGATCGCCAATTGCAATATCAAGAAGAATGATCAATCATACATAACAAAGATTTTTTTACCCGGATCCTAGTGTAGGTGCATAATTTTCACTAGGATCTTCTTGTTGAATCTCAATAAATCTAACGGTCTAGATCAAGTCACAAAATCGGACATCGCGAGTTCCTACAAGTCTTACCTTTGAATTTTCAGTCAGCGAAATGTTGATCTCTCACCACATGTCCTCTGGATCCAATGGCTCAGATCTCATCGTGACTTCGCATTTCGCGGAGTTGTAGGATGGCTCTAAGCCATTATCTTCTTCGCAGTTATACTGGATCTGACGGTTTTTGGTCCTCAGTACTTAGATCCAATGGATTAGATCTATACTTCTCCTCTGTGCTTCCTCTGGTCACTGGACGATGATCTAACGGTCAACGGGTATTCAGGATTGGTGATCCGATGACCACTTTCGTTCTTCCTCCTAAGCTTTGATTTTCATATTGTTCGCTTCTTCTCTTGAAATTATGCTTTCCCTATTTTCCATCATTGATACTTTCCTCATTGCTACTTTTCTTGCTTTAAACATACCATCGTCATTGTTGTTCTTGCCTATAGACATGCCATCATCGTTGTTGTTCTTTCCATCAATGACAAGCACACTTTTCCTATCAACATTCCAACACCTACCATTTGGATGACATTTGCTTCCCAGAAGAAAGTGAGAAGATGCCTAAAGTTCCCAATGATGGATCTAATCAACTTTGGGTTTCCCCCAAAGACAGTTTGCTAAAGAATGGTTCACACTTCTCATTATCTATTTGAATACATATTGATACCTTTTTATACAAGGAGGATGTTAAGAAAAGTGTTTTTCAATTAATATTGTTTCAGTGGAAGCTCTAATTTTTGCAACCCCATCATAACCAAAAAAATCACTCCCTTTGACCTAATTTATCCTCTAGCTTATGATGGTTATCTTGAGTCTTGCACTAAAGAGAGGAGATGCTCTAACCATCTTATTCTAATTGAGATAGATAGCCATACTACTTAGATTCCATCTTGTACCAATAAGAATAATGAGGTTTTATTTAAGGATAACAACGATGTCTATGTTGTCTTCCATTTCTTCTAAAAAGTGGGGAGGAAATCTGATTTCCAACCTCATCCTTCATCATAAATATTGGGATTCTTGGCTCAACCATTTTGATATTTTTAGGCAAGAAAGTATCTTCCTCTTAAAATGGTTTACTGAAATGTTTTCTACCCTAGATAATTGTTTGAGCCTAACTACCAGTATAGGTTTTCTAGTACCTTTCTTCATGTTGAAATTCATATCATAGTTAGGATTGGAGTTCATCTTTCATGTACAAGAAACAAACCTTTCAAAATTGTAAATGGCACCCACCATGAAAGTGCAAACATTTTCTTGTCTTGTACATAATAAAACAAAAACAAAACAAAAAAATTGTAAAACATAAAATCCAAAGTTTTTCTTACCGTTCTACTCTTTTGATTGCATTTTTAGATCCAATAGGTCTTTTAGTAAGGTGTTTGACCTTCTTTTTTTGTTGTTAATTAATCTTCAAGTTTAGCTACTAGTTTTCTTGGCTATGCATATGGAATTACTGCTTAGTATTCTCCCATTTTCTTTAACCAATTTAAGTGCATTGCACTCATTGCATAGCTACCTAAAAGATATTTGTACAACTAACAAGACCTCAAACAATGTTGCATATTTTACTTCCTTACACAAGTCTATTGGTTTATCTCTAACATGGGTTGTTAATATTTGACATGACAAGTTTGCATCATGAAATGGAGGTAGAATAATTGAGGGGTTCCTAATGTTTAGTCTAGGAAATTTGAATGTTTGACAATATTATTTTGGTTTCCTAGTTCTTCTTCATATTCCCTTTTCTTCATTCGTTACATAACATTAACTTATCTCCAAGAATGTCTTTCCTTTTCTAGGAATGGATATGATTTTGTGTACCTACCTCACTATCACAATTTAATATCTATAAGCTATGATTCTCTAATTTTCCCAAAACCATCCTAAGTTCATGTTGTGAAACTAGAGATTCTAAGGCTCGCACATTGCTAGAAGCAACATTCATGTTTGTGATATGTAAACATGGGACTTATAGTCCACATGCTTCACCAACATGGATTCTTTACAGAATTAAAAAACCAAATATGTGTTCTCAAGCTTATGTATATATCTCTATCCTCAGTGGATTATGAGGATTTTTTTCTTGGTGTATCATGCACACAACGACTAGGTAACAAATAAATATTAAACAAGAATCTAATTTAGTTTCTCAGTTGTTAATCACCGAGGTCAATAAACTCTCTACAATGGAGAAACCAATTTGGTTCTTGGTTTACAACTGGTTCCAAAATATTCTATTGGTATGTGTAGGTCTGGATGAGTGCCCAATAAAGAGCCAACCCATTATGTGGTTGTAAATCAACAACAAATTTGTTTGTGAAAAAATTTTCAAGCACTGTAATCTAGCTACCACTAAACATTCACATTCCCATGATAATAAGTGACAACATTTCTAGCACTTAGCATATATATTTACATATAAATGCAGACCAAAAATTAAATTTGTAACACTTTCCAATATTAAAAAGAATAGAATGTTTTCCTCGATGTGAGCACTACCTAGTAAGATACAATTTCACATATACTCAAATACAAAACAACAATTTAAATGTTCCAATCGACCTATGATAAAGTGTTTATGCTAAAGAGTAAAATGATCCAACACTTCCTACTATTTCTCCTTCTATATCCTCCCATCAACAATGGCTCACTTGAACATTTTCTTAACTTAGACATCATGTATGTTTGTCCAATTTAATGGTGTGTGTAGCTAATTGGGGTGTGGAATCAAGGCGAATAGTATGAGGTGATGTTGTTCTAAACCTTAGTTCGACATTGGCATACCCATTCACTTAAGTCTCAGTAGTTTGTTTGAATCTCTATTATACATAAACCATTTTCATTCCTCCCTCTTTCACATAGATAAGACAAACAAATAATAGGAAGATCAATTAAAGAAGGGAGTGCATTTCCTTTAATACATAACAAGCTCAATGTGTCAATGGAAAAGAAAATTGCTACCTCTAAATTACATCAATGTTATTTGTTGGTTGTTGGTTGTTGTAACTCACACAAAATGTTGTAGAAAGAGTGACTATGACCAAATTGGAATGGTTGGAGTAGGGTGTATGTCCCAAATACTAACTAGCTCTTCCAAGATGCTCTTAAAAGGGATGATTGGGAACATATGTAGCTCATTCACTTTCCAAAAATAAGTCTCTATCCATTTCCATGTATGACTATATTAATTTCTCAATGGTCTGGTAAGAGGAAAATAATTGTTGATTACAAGGAACTAAGAATGGAAATTTGGTTGGGGATTTACAATAGCTATACCATTATGGCCATTGATCTCATGAACCCAACAAAATGGATGGACTGGGTCCTTTGACTATTGGAACTATCAACAAAATTAACAAGAGGTGATTTTCAACAACAATTAACCGAAATGAATGAGAAATTCTCACACTAATTGACCAGAATAATTGTGGGTTAACCAAAATGGTGAATTGCAAGTGTTGTAGTAAGTAGTGTATGTAAAGGGATCACACAAGATATAGACATGCATATATATCCATAGAATTAAAGTAATCACATAGCTCTAAAATCACAATAAACATAGAGATTTTACCCTATAAATCCAAATAGGAAAACCAACTTTGAATGCTTACTCGACCTTGATTTCAACAATCTCATGTTAAAATGTAGCTCATGGATCTATGGCCATTCAAAAATTTACATAGCTTTCCCCTATGCATCCCAACCTCTTAGAGGGTTTATGTCCCCATGATCCGATTCCTTTTTATCTCTTTGTGTTCATACGAAGACTTATAATCCCCGAGTGACTTTGCGTAAAAGAGGAAAATTGTATCGTTGAATCACTTTCTGGGTTTTCATGATCAACATGCAAGGATAACCTGACATTATTTTGTTTTCAAAAAATGGTTCACAAAAGGAGAAATCTAGGTTTAAGTGGAAACCCAAAATGATTTCACTCATGACACCTTATATAATGGAAGAAGGGTGTCATGAAACCTAAAACCCAATTATCTATTATTGTTGGAAATTGGGGGAAGCAAGAAAGAAAACATGAACAACAAGTTGCTTGCACTTAACTAGGCCCAATAAACAAGCCTAAAGTGATCCA
>ML795071.1:227014-237355 GCA_009831015.1 Picea engelmannii | reverse complement strand
ATGGAAAGTACCTATCACACCATCAACAACATGAGAAGTTGTTGGGGTTGTTGAGGTGGTTGTGGTAGAAGGATGAGGTGCGTCAGGGAGCAGATTGTAAAGAGTACCCATTTGTGAATAAACGAGATCAAGATACTGGGAGCGACTGATCGCCTATTCTTCAACAACAATGCCTCCCATAGCAATTTCTTTAGATATGTCATTCACGAAGGATTTCGTCTCCACTCATGAATGTGATCAGAGATATGAATGGCTTTACTTTGCTTGAAATAACTCAAAATCTCGGTTCCCATTTCATAACGGATTGGCAACCGGTAGTGAGTAAGGAAATCCATAGCTAGGGTATTGAAATTGGTGAATAAGCCTCGTGGTAATTCTATATACCACTTCACGGCTGAACCCCTGAGAGTTCGTTGAAAAAGACATAGCCGAATGGGGTTGTCCATCAAAGAGTTGAAAAAACACCAAAGGTGGAAAGTCATGACATGATTGTTTGGGTCCTCTCTAGGTTTACCATAGAACTTAGGAATGTCGGATGGTATTTTGACTGGTATGATAGGCCAATGAGGAGAGTGACAGATAGGGTCATTCAAAATTCTAGACAGATCGGGGAGGTCCAAAGTGGCCAAAAAGGGTAACTTTCTATTGCCATGAGGGTACTGGTGACTTTGGGGAGGAAGTCCCATCGGTATACCAGTAGGACCATAAGAAGTTTTCATATAATGCGAAGATCTGGGCAAATTCGGTTGTTGGTATGGTGGCATGTAGCCTGTGGGGTTAGGTTGGTTAGGGATGTTCCCTTGGAAAGGAGTATTGGACTAAACATTTGGGCCCCAAGTGGGATTCAAAGAACCTGGATATGGTTGACCGTAGTTTGGGGGTACCGAAACAATGGCTTGAGAAGGTTTCACCTCAGAGGGTTGTGGGTTTGCTTGAAGGTTCCAAAGGTGAGCTAACAAGTTTGATGTGTTCGGTCCAGATTGTGAATTATAAGTTCCAACTTGAGAATGTACTCCATATGGAGGAGGCACCCTAATTTGAGTGTGACCCCCAGATTGAGGTTTCCCCCCGACATAATATTTCCCCCCATTAGGAATCTGGTAATCGGAAGTGAGTAGATGATGAGTGCTACCAATTGGATTGGATCCACTAGGGCTAGATCCGCCATGAAGAGGTGGATAAGACCCTCCAAAGAGGACTTGGGAAGGCGTGGGAACATAACCAATAGAGGTATTATGCCCAAGTGGTACTCCAGATGGAATTTGGGTATGGATGGCAGTAGAAGGATTCAAAGAGTGATACCCAAGAGGAAGAGAAGGGGTAGGTCAAGAGTAACATGGTGTACCAATGGGAGCATGGATGACCACTGTATTCCTGGAGGGAATAGTCGTAGCATGAGGAAGAATTGTAGAGTAGGCCATTTGAAAAGGGATGGTTGAACTAGGGCTAACTAACTGGGCTTCAAATCCAACAAAGCGATAGGCAGTTGTACTGGAAAAATGACCTAGGGATACTATGAGGATGACAGACGTCTCAGGTAGCTCAGGGATGGCGGGTATATCTTCTCCTTCCCCTGAGCCATAAAGGTCTCGCACCGTATGAGGTGGGCTTATAACTATGCAGTAGTCCAGAAAGGATCGTCAACTCCAAAAGGTTTGATTAGAGTTCTAGAAGAAACAACAACAAGTTCCCTGGCAGAATTCATCTAGAGAAAACGTCTTTCATATCCAGGAGGGATGCATAAATCTTCCATAGAATCAGAAATAATTTAGAAACTTTCCAAAGATGCTAAACCTTCCTCTTGTATTACGTTGGTATCCTGGACTTCACTCTGTTGAGGAGATCCCTCTGATGTGTGAGGGGGTATAAGGGGTAGAATCTTCCATGTTTTCCAGTGGAATTCCATGGACCCTACGTGAACGACAGGGAGGGTCAATGTTGGTTGAATCGAAAAATCTACGGAAAAAATATATGGCCAACTATGTAAACAAATAACACTCACTAGTAAAATCTAGGAATAAAAACCAAGCAAACAAGACCTTCCTATCCCAAAGTCACTAGTTGGTGATGAAATCCAATGTCGCGAAGTCGAGACAAGAAGGGGCTGGGCTAGGGTGGAAAAGTTACGTTGACAACCTGCTTAACAGACTTACACCCTAGTGCAAGCTCCCACACATAATATTGGGTATACCCTCCAAGGAGCCCAAGTGAGTCTGGCCAACGTCGATTCTAGGTACCATGGAGACTTGCCCCTCCACAGTCACCTTGTGTAAGACCCTAATAAGATAGGATACTAAAGTTACCACAAACAACAATGATGCTTGGGGGAATAGTCGACCGTCCGATCCACATGCAAGGGTAGGGTAGCGATCCCGAAATCAACTTGATAGGCTTCCACTCATCATTGTGGGTATACCTTCAAGCAACCCCCATAATACATGCAATATCTACACTGAGACCAACAAAGCAGGGTGAGTGACTCTGCCAATCTTAATGCAACCTCAGGTTTGACCCTTGTGTGAGAAGGGATTCCCAGGACAAATGTTGCAAATGGATTTGGACACTCCCTATCACAAGATAATATTGTGTGTTTTGTGCTTTGGAGAGTGTGTCTCATTCCCTATTCCAAATCTCTAGCCTAGCTAATGTTGGTGTAAAGGTTTCACAATATTATTAAAGGTTGTTGTTACTCAAGAGGGAGACAAGAATGAAACCAATGTTGTGTAACACTTCGACCCAATAATGTGCAAATAGAAATGAATGATGCAAACTTTCATTCAATGAACTCTATCTACAGTAGGGAAAAAGTATTTTTCTGGAACAATGCAAACTACAATGTACAATTCCTTTCTTTGAATGTAGTACCAAACAATCATCAACAATGTAATTTCATTATTCGTTCTTTTTCAATGTTTTAAACGCCAAGATTTTCTATATAAATTATTGTTCAAAAGACTAAAAAGACTTTAATTTTTTTCTTTCGAGAAACCAAAACAGAGATGTAACTAAGAAAGGATAAGCAATTAATGAAAATAAAGCACTCAACAAACACCCAAATCGATCTTTCAATGGAGATAAGAATAAAAATTGATAAGAAAAAAGTCTCTTCAAATATGAATAAGAAATGTTTTTCTGATCATTAAGCAATCCAAAAGATGTAATCGACCTACAAATCCAAATCCAAACCAAGAATTTTGATCGAGCATGCACTCAGACGCAAGTCTAGAGATTATATCCTTGTCCATAAAAATAAAAAACAAAGATTGAAAAAATATCAAAAGAGAGGTGTTCGATTTTCGAAACCCATCAAGATCGAGTTGAAACAATCAGTAAAAGTCAAGAACTGACATAAAAAATCCTTGCCCAGCTAACTAAAGCAAAACTGGGACACAATAGAAGCCAAAATCCAACCCAATTTGTTTTTTCAAACGTCGTCGCAGGCGAGCAGTATAACACAGTGCAGAAATGAATGATTTCCGCGAGCCAGAAACATGCAGGGTGCAGAAGTCCCACATTGGAAGGAACTAATAGGGTGCGGAAATGAATGGTTTCCGTAGGCTATCTATAAGGTGCAATGTAGACGTGTTTGAAAAATAAAGAAATTTGGGGAAAAAGGAAAAAAATTTAAGTGGACTTTTAAACCCAGGGAGAGTGAATGGGTCTCCCAGAGGCTCAGCGATTGATATCAAGTAAAAAGAATAGGTCAAAAGCAAATGGCCAACAAAATTCTCCCCAGTGGAGTCGCCAATTTTGTTATTGGGTAAATCGGTAGATGCAGACATGAACTGATCCCGCTAGATCCACTTGGATCTAGAACAAAACGAGACAAAGCAAGATGCTTTCCCTAACTTGCAATCATTGAGTTTACTATCCAAAGAGGAATAGATAACATACCTTATGAATCGCTTCCTTATATCTTTGTTGTCCCCACTTCACTCCGGTGCTCTTGTAGAATCATATCTACGATAAGACAAACCAACCGACGTGAAAGCAATAATAATAGAACTCAATGACAACCTAAACATGTGATCAAGGAATCATGTAATAAAATACTAATCATTTTATGGGAAAGAGACATGTCACCGTATTATATTAAATAAAAGTGGAAGATACAACTGAATTGCCTTGATTTCGCAAGCTACCTTTTAGTGGTCCTTCGTCCCAACACACACATACACTTGCTCCGAAATTTGCATGAAGATGATCCACAAAATCTTGATGGACAAATGGAGGCCTCAAGAATCACTAAGAATAAGATCCTTCACACACTCTTCAGCCTATTCTCTCACCAATTCTCTGCTTGATCTTGCTCAAATGTGCTTAACCTTTTCCATGAGTAGCCCATGATTATATAGGAGAAGGTGAAGTGGTTAAAAGGATGAGGATGATCCCACCAAATCAGAGAAACCAGTAGGATCGCAACCATATAGATGCCACCTCACATTCTAGAAGATTCCTCTTCTAGAAACTTCGTGAAACCTCTTTCCTCTTTTATCTTTGGAACGCCGCCACACCCTACCTATATATCAGCCTGTGGAAATCCCATAGGCCAACTATAGGGCAGCCTGCGGAACTGATGGATTTCCGCACTGAGTAGTATGGGCAGCCTGTGAACCCTTTCTAAAAAGCGACTTTGTAGAGGAGGAAAGAAGTTTCTCTTCTCAGGAAAAAGTCATGTTGGTATATTGAACACATGTCTGTGATATCATCATTAGAATGACCAAAATAATGTGTAACACTCCGGGATAACGCAAAAAGGAAGAGTTTTAAATCGCCAAAGCCCAAACAAATGAAACAACCGGGAGCCATTAATTTGTGGGAGGACACATGTCATCATATCATGGACTCTAGGTAAAAAATTTTGGGAGAAACAGAACACGAGGAAAACTGAGATTTGAGACCTCCAAAATCTGATGTCCCGAAGTAGACGAGAGCCATCAATTTGAAGGTGGACACGCGATGCTAGATCCAGAACTCCAGAGGAAAGCGGAGGGGGAAAATGCCTTAGTCCTAGAGAAGAATCTCGACCGTTGATCGAGAAGGGAACCGACGGGTGGTTGATCTAGTTGAAAGGGCCAAAGTCCCAAAGTGAAAGCAGAGCCGCTGATTGAGGAGGATGCGTGGCAGACAATCGGTTATTTTGGAGAAATGGCTCTGGAAGAAATGAAGGTTTGAGAATTGAGATTTATGAAGCATGAAGAGCGATATCAATCACAACCATTGATTGAAAGGGACAAGTGTCAGTAGATATTCCACTTCGGAAGATTTCCATGTGGAGAAAAGTGAGGATTGAGAATGGAAACTCCCGAAGACCGACCTCACAGAGAAGATCATGGTCGTAGATCGAAGGGAGATAGGTGGTGTTATCACTCTGTAAATTCCCAGAGGTTTTTATGAGGCAAGAAGAAACTTATCAGAAGTAACCTTAACCAACCACTTCGAAACTGGAAGATAGCCCTACCAGTTTTAGAGAGGGATCTCTCTATGAGTTCTAGGTTTGTTTGAGTGGTCAAATATTTTAGGCTAGTTAGAAAGAATATAACCGTGTTGTTCATATAGTTTTTGAATGAAGTGGTTGAATATCAATTACGCTTCCATTGGGCTATGGGGTCTATTTTCAAAATATAGAAGTTAAAGACAACGTTACAAGATTCATTTCACAGGGCGAGATGGTGTTAATTCTGGATTCTTTAGAAATAAAAATGGTGTATTGCTGAAAATATGAGATATCAGTTAAAACAAAAAAGCATTTAAGAATTTCTTTTTTATAACATTAGAGGGAAAACATTTAAATCTGTAAAAGATTAAGAACATAGTACACAATGGTAAATTCTGCAACTTTAACTTCTTTTAGAGATTAGATTTTAGAAAGACAATATGATAACTGAGAAAGAAAAAACATGTACGCAGACAGAGGGAACTTCACCAACAATGGACACACAGGAATGCTGTGAAACTTCTCTTTGTATTACTGGAATAACTTCTTGATAAAAATTATAGCAACTAGAGCTTGCTTGAGCGTAAATATCAACAACCCCTCCTACTTCTAAGTGAGAAATATTTATAATAAAAGTTACAATGACCCTGTCATTAATGATCAGAATGTGAAAGAGTCTGAGTCTAACTAACTAATCTAACAAGATGCAAAAATGTAGTAACCGATGATGATGTGTTGAATCTCTCATGCTGATTTCAGGGAAGACCGTTGTTGAGTCATTCGAATGACCTCAACTATGCTGGACACTGAGGTGGATGCTGAGATAGCTAATGAGATGGATGAGGCATTGACTTTACTCAATCAAATCGCACAACTCATCCCATCTCTGTGTGACTGGGATGATAATTTTCAATAACCGACGGTAAACTTCGTCCATCTCGGTGTATTTAGCAAAAGTCGGCTTGATGATGAAGACATACTTGATCTCGTGCTGAATGCTGAGGTCATGTTGCAGAGTCTCCAAGAATGCTTTGCCCATGATGCTGCCCTATATCCCTGAAAACTTGGAACTGTCTTTGGCCACGGTGGCGATCCTTTGTTTGTAATCGGACAGAGTCATTAGCTTATCATTTAGGACACGTAGATCAGGAAGACCCTTTTTTTGTAAGGCTTCAATCTTGCTAAGAATTCTTTGAACTCCAATGTCCATGTTCTGAGCCTTTTCCTCCAACTATAACATCAATCCCCTTTTAGTCAATACTCTTTTTACCTCAAGGATAGTCTCAGTTTTGTCTTTGACTTTCAATTCTTCCAGCTCTTCTTTGGTTTTGGAGTTCAGAAACCTGATGATCTCATTGGCCGCTGAGGGCATCTCACTTAGCTCTGTGTTTATTCTGTCAATGGCTTGCCTACTCTTTAACACCATATCATGTTGCTCAAATATGATTTTCACCATGGGCCAAATTTCATTTATGGATTTTGCAATATCTGCCCATATGTTTTCCTTAGCCTTTGCTAATGTCTTGCCTACCACTGTTTGTTTCTGGAGCTGTTGTATTTTTTGCTTAAGCTTCTCTACTGCCTGTCTCTCAACATTATATCTTGTTTGGAAAGAGGATTTGAGTTCTTGGAGATTTTCAACCTCCCTTTTCAACTTATTAATCTTCGTCTCTTGCAAATTCATTTCCTCCATGGACTTTGCTAGCTCCACAGTTTTTTCCAGTGTTGTTAATGGGGTTGCTGATGGAATTTATGTTGTAGTGGTTGTTGGATCTGCTACTGTACATACTTATGCAATGGGAACTTCACTCAATGGAATGAATTCCATTGGTGTCATTTGTTTCTTTTTCTTTCAATAATTTTTCCAACTCTATCTCCATTTCTTTGAGCTGTGCGTTCTGCTGCATGATAAGCTTCATCGATTCTTCTTTCTCATTTTCGGTTTCAACTACCTCTTTAGCTTGTGAATCCTCCATTGGTGGCAATTTCAATTGTTTTCTCAAAGATGCATTGTCAGCATTCTTTTTCTTCAACATTTCCTCTGCCGCTTTAACATTCGAAGGATCATACCCAATCTTGAGCACCAACTCCTCTAAGAATTTTATTCTATTATCCTTTGCAAAAGAGGATATCTTTTCCAACTTCAATTGGGTCTAGAAATTGCTTAAAGATACCTGTAACTTAGCTGTGGTAGAGGAAGCATGTGCTAATGTGGAGAAGACCATTTCTCCAGTCTATCTGTGCAAATCAATCTGGTCAGTCGGATGGACCTGTTTAGTGTCAAAAACAATAGTTGAACTCTTGTAGTCAGTGATCTCTTTGGGGTGAGGCACCTGTGCTTGCAAGAATGCCAGATGCATTCTTCCTTTCTCTGTATCAAAGGATGACAATAGTCTGTGTTGTGCTATGGAGGTTTGCTTACAGAACTGGGAGTAGGTGCTATTAGTCAACATCTGGTTCTTCCTTTTAATCATATCATATTTCTCAAAGATTCTTACAGGTGCAGATCCTTGTGGAGTTTGGGTGGTCACAACTATTTCTGTCTGCTTCTTCGAAGAAGAAGTTGACACCACCTGATGTCTTCTCTCAATCACTGTGGTAGGTTAGGGCTCTTTCTCACCAGACATGTGAGTAGCATGAGTGGTTTTGGGTTTCTTGCTGTATACCCATAATTCTTCTGTTGATACCTCGGTGATTGAAGGTGAATCATCCTTTCTTGGCATTTTTTCCTTGGGTATCTAAGGAGTAGCATTCAGTGAGATAGATACTGAAAGATATTCCTGTGGCTCTGTATCTACTAGAGTATTTACTTCCCATTCTGTCTGGTTCACATATTTTTTGATTTCTGTCTTGAGGGTGTGGGCATAGGGTGAACTTTTGTTCTTGGACCTCATCTCTGCAATGATCCCACTGGGGTCATATCTCCAAATAAAACTAGTGTTGAATTTCATCTCCTTCAATAATTTGTCTACCTCTTCCCCAACAGCTCGACTGTTGCAGATAAATGGGCCTTTTTGTCCTTTGATCCTCATCTGTTGTTTTTTATTTAGAGACAAAAAATGGATGTCATCTGAGTTTATCGTCTGACGAATATATTCCAGTGCAAATATTCGAATAGGCACATACTTAGGCAACTTGTATGGAGCTAGTTCGCACCCATACACCCTGATTTTTGTGTGATTCTGGTATAGAAACCAATCTCCAGTCTTTGCCAGATCTGAAAGGTGTAGAACTCTTTGAATTTCTTCATTTATTCTCAGCTCAGGTCTTCCACTAAGCATGCCCACAACTGGATGATAAAACAATTCAATGAATTGTTTAAAAGTGAACTCAGTGGAGTTTCTCCTGAGCAGTGACGTCCATAGTGTGATTGCTTGAGGTTTTCCTTCCTTGTCCATCTTCTGCATTGAGAAAGAGAACCTATCCACCTGAAAAAAGATGATCATGTAAGCCAGGATGGATGAGTACCGAAACATGCCCTCTGTGGCAAATTGTGAAAACTGCTCATGAATGTTCTCCGCCAGGAAAGTGCTGTAGTCGAATTGCGTGGGGAA
The DNA here is from genome assembly GCA_009831015.1 of Picea engelmannii. Taxonomy (NCBI): domain Eukaryota; kingdom Viridiplantae; phylum Streptophyta; class Pinopsida; order Pinales; family Pinaceae; genus Picea; species Picea engelmannii. The sequence goes on along the minus strand of ML795071.1, from coordinate 228,364 downwards.
TTTTTCCTCAGTAGAAAAAATGGAAAAAAAACCTAATATAGGATCATCCACCCATGCGTTTGAAAAATAACCAAGCAAACAATAGAGTGATGAAATAACTTGGTTGCCCTTTTATGAGAATAGGGAGGAAGGATAGGGGGGATTTGATTTGGGGAACTGAGCATCCTGTGGGAAGAAAAATTAAAATATTTGGGCTCTTTGAGGAAAAGATAATTTTTGGTATAACTCTGTTATCATTTCGAGATTGAAAGGGGAGGCAGATTCATTTATGGGTATCTACATCATCTGATCAATGGCCTCTAGCGTGATGAAGAAAAAAGTTTCTTCTGATGATGAGACTATGGCTCTCTAGTCGGGAAGGTAATGAGCCTTGCATTTGAGGGAAAATTCAGGGAAATGATGGACCTGGGGGAAAATATATAAAGGAAGATTGGATTCCCAGAGCCCAATTTCATCGCTATGATCTAAGAAAGTGTCTTTGAGCCATGACTGCAACTCCGTGAAGTCAACTTCGCACCTGGTGTTTGATATCAAATGATCTTTGTCGGCCAATGGGATCTTGTCGAGGTTGACAGGAGGTGGGAGGAAAGGATTTCCCCCGGATTCTTCTTTCTTGGATTTTGGCGCCATTGTTGTGAAGAGTACCTACAATTTCAAAAACAATGTTAGTGGTGATGGTTGTTGCTGGATGAGGCATTGCAGAGGCAGAGGAAAATGAATCTCTTGATACGCAGGGAATGTGGATGGAATGGGAGATGACCGAAATGGGGTTGAATTTGAGTGGACTAGTATCTTTTTGGGAGAACAAGGACAGGTCAGATGGACAACGAGTATGTGGCCAGTCATAAATGGCCAACAGGTCGTTTAGAGCATGAGAGTGTAGGATGAAGGACATATGAAGTGTACCTCTGGTCGACGTGTGCACTGGTGATTGGAAGGCGAACGAGAAAGATATGACCTGTAATAGATAGATGGATGGGACAATATGACGAGGTTGTGATGTGGAACTTGCAGAGGGTGGTGGTGAATTGTAACACTGATAGGTGGTAAATGTTTGGAGAGGGGATGTTTGGACGCAATGAGATGATTTCATGTTGCGATGGGGCCTGCCTGGATTTGTTTCATTCTAGACCCCTGCCCCCTTTAGTTAAAGGCAGAAAAGTCTGGGGGGGTCCAGGATTCCTTGTTGACCATTGATCTGAGCACGTCATTTAACATCATGTCAGACCCCCTCTCCCCCCGTTAAAAGAAGAATGGTCATGGGGGTCCAAAATCTTCTGTGGACCATCTGATTGCATGCTAGTGGGATGGACATAGATCTGAGCACACATCTTAAACATATTTTCAGAG
>ML795071.1:172625-186055 GCA_009831015.1 Picea engelmannii | reverse complement strand
TAAACATCGTACATGCTCCAACATATCTATATGCACTCTACTACATGTTATCTCTTAATGTGTCTATTAGTGCAAATGTATTCCAAATATTTTACTCTCTTTTATTTATTAACATTTCCATGCCTTAACTATTCACAGATAGAAACTTTCTCAATCTAGAGAAATATAATAGAACAATTAAAAAGGAGTCAAGGAATCCTCCCATCCATTTCCTCTCTACATAGCATGAAATTCCACAACGTAGCTAATCAATTCCATGGCTTTTCTATCATTCACACAATAAATCATTAGATTTGATATTCACATCCAAGTAGAAATACTTAGTTCATGCACCTAAGCTATACTTCCTACTTCAAAGGCATACAATTCTACTTTGGAAACAAAGTAGAGTTTAAGGTGAGAAGAAAAGAAAAACTTCCTCATTCTATTTTTTCCTTACTGGCCACATACACTACAAGGAAAAGACCCTCTAGTGGAGGTTTTTGCAGACGCCCCTGTAAAAATATCCCAAAAATCCGTTTATAGAGAATGATACTAGCGGAGGTGAGCGACCAGAGGTTTTAGCGAATGTTTTTACACTGGTTATTTTATAAGTACATAATGCACTGGTGCATTTTTGACATCAAACACATTGGTGCCCTCAAAATTAGCGCACCGTAGCAGGGTTATTTCAAATAAAGAACAATATTATCCAGTGCACTATGGAAATAAGGATGCACCGGGAAATAATGACGCACCGTAAAAGTGCTCTTTTAAAAATTCATGATGTGAAACGTAACAATGGAAGCATCGGTGCCCTATTATTAGAGTGCACTGTCATATGGTTAAATAAAAAAATTTACACAACAATGTAGGATTATGTCAAAAAAATATATCAGTGCCTTCCATTGTATCATGCGCACCAGTGCTCCAATATGGAGCACCATGTTAGGGTTAATTTCCAAATTTAAGCAGTGTGCTCTGTAAACCCAAGCGCACCAGGGCATCTTTTATTATACTGCATCGTGTCATGCTTAAACACAATTTTTCGCACTATTGTAGTTTTTCAAAAAAATAAAAGGCGATGCACTATGGAGCCGTATACGCACTAGTGCACACACAAACACACGTGCATCATGGTAGGTATGTTTTTTTTTTTAATATATAACCTATGCACTCATTAAACATGTATGGCCTGGTGTAGTTGTGAATCGAGCGCACTAGAATAGGGTTTTATTAAAAAACATTACCGACGGTAAAAATCTGTTTTACCATTTTTAGTGTTGTAGACCTCAAAAGAACTGGTGCAACCTTTGCCTATATGAAGCACCCTTCAATCGGTGTTTTCCTTGGTTGTGTTCCTTTCATCTGTTGTTGGGTGCGTGAATTTTGAATTTTTCCAAACAATGGAAAATTTTAGTTTTTTTTAGTACATTGCAACCATGCCTCCTCGACGACAAAATGTCTAGGTAATCTCCTTGTTTCTTCATAACTTAAGTTTTCACTGATTTAAAATTTAAAATTGAGAGAAATTTTAAGTGTAAAAAAATAAAATAAAATAAATTGTGTAGTGTGTTCGAGGCTCTCAGCTTGCAACGCGTACGGTACAAACTGTAAATTTACAGGGTGCATCACATACCTTGTTACATTTCTCGACAGTGCTTTGGTAAACATAAATGCATCGGCACGTCCATTTAACGACGCACCAAAGAAAATAATTTAACTAGTGGGGTCGTGCGTCAAACTACAGATAACGCATCGGGGCATTAAAGTACATAACACACCACCCTTATTAGATATATTTATGTAGTGCGTTGGTAAACAATCACACCGGGGCATTCATGTTTACCAAATGCACCGCTAAGAAATGTAACAATGTGTTGTTGTGCACCCAATAATTGTTTTGGTGGCACCGTGCACGATGCGATAGTAACAACCGGAACGCATCGTTATAAAGTTCCATACTCGAAAATTTCTTAAAGTTTATGTGACGATGTGACTATGTTAGTTACACATACCGATGTGGTAGGGAACGTATACACACCACAGTTTTTTGCTAATTTTAAATAAGTTTTTACCTTCTTTAAAAATTTAATTTGTTTTTTGGTTTAAGCAGTGCGTATGATAAATGTAAAGAACCGAGGTGTATTTTTTATAGTGTAGCACCCCGGTGCGGTACCATTTTCCAATGCACCGCATAAAACAATAGAAGTTTTTTTTTCGGTGTGTTAGTTTACACTAATGCACCAGTTACGGTACTCACAATATATATGGGCGCACCGTGGATGGTGCATGACTATTTTTTTGGTGCACCATTAATGCAATTATCTTATTTTTTGAAGGAATTTATTTTTCTGTATTTATAGATAAATTTACCATTCAGTAGATTTTTTTAATGTTTTATGTATGAGTGAGGCTGATGTATTTCATATTTTAATCATGCATAGATGTGAGTGGAGAGAGAAACAAAAAGAGCATAGGGTGGACCTGTACAATGTTGTACATGAATGGGAGGTGAGGGAGAGGGAGAGGGATTTGTACCCTCACCCTATTACTCTAGTGACTCATGCTCTCTTGAGGGATGTAGTCCTCCTTAAGTACTATGAAGAAGCCACATCCCTTAAGGGGCACTCTGGGTTGTTAGTGCATCTGATCCATCGATGGGATGTCCATCGACAAGATTTCCATGTGGGTCTGGATCAATGGTACCATCCCACTGAGGAGGATACTAACTTTATCATTGGGATATCCAGGAGAGGGGAGGATTTTCCCCAGTTCCCAGATGTCCTAGTAGATGTTACTGTTGATAGTCAACTCATGTACTCTCAATGATATATTGGGGTTGAGGTAATATCCCCATCTGATTTTCAAGTGTCTAGTGGATAGTTGAAAATCACCTCTTTCAGTGCATAGGAGGTTAGGTAACTCTCACTCTTAGTGACTACCATATCCCATTTTATCAGTGATGGGCAGTGAATTAGCTTCCCTATTTTGTATTATGTTGATTCGTTGGTACAACGACCACAGTGTATCGGATGGTCTGCCCTTTTTTTATGACAGTTTTGTATAGTGCTCAAAAAATGTTGGGCTATGATACATGGGAGGTCAAACTTCCCATTTTCCTCATAGTCGTTTTGCTTATTTTTTAGAGTTTTCCAGAGACGATGCCGAATTTTTTCCGTCAGCCTCCTAGGCTGAGGACTCATGTGTGGATGCGCATGTGGGGGGAGATGATGCCAAAGAGGGGCCAGTCAGAGTTTCCATCCAGGATTGTTCCAGACACACTAGGGCTACTAGGTAGTGCAACAGATCACATGTTAGTCATGGTGTCGTGTCCTTACGCGGGTTTGGATTGGCGAGGATGTCCGAACATCCTTTTCACAACAGATGAGCCACCAAATGATAGAGGTAATATTAGTGTTTTTTTTAAATTAATATAGTTTCATTTTATTGTCTTACTTAATTAGAATAAAATTAATTCTAATATGTTCTTTAACTTGTTTTATTAACTTGTTTAATGAATTAATTGTGTAATTGTTTTTCTATACTATATATATATTGTATATATTGACACTTTCATTGGGGAAGTGCCTCCTCCCCCAATAGATAACGATGAAGAGATGATGCTTGAGGCCATGGCGGGTCAGGATCCTCGGGTGCAGATACCCAATGGCATGCGTTGTAGGCCCGATACCAGATTCAAGTTGGAGTTGGGCAACTGACTCTCTGTACTTTTGACTGAGGTAGGAATCATCCCTGCCCTGATGTGAGACATCAAGGAAGATCCTATTCTCTTGGATATTTGGAGGGAGATATCACGTGATTTGATGCCTCTTATGTTTCATATCGTCAGAGTTTCCAAGATACTAGAAGCGAGGAGGGATCCCAATGATAGGCACAACTCTTCTTCCAATATGGCCCATTCATCCAGTACCCCATCGATTGATGAGGGTGGGCATGATCATCCTTCTCCACATCCTACTCATCCTCCTTCACCTTAGCCAGATCATGAGGAGGAAACACATATTCCTCATCCTCCTCTTTCACCACACCTAGATGAGCATGCCAGACCTATTCCTCATCCTACTCTTTCATCTCACCTATATTATCATGTTGGACCTATTCCTCATCCTCCTCTTTCACCTCACCTAGATGAGCAGGCATGACCTATTCATCATCCATCATCTTCCACTACAGACCATGCCTCCACTAATGTTGTAGATATGCAGATTATGCCATCGGCTAGACCATATATGTTATAGCAGTTATTTGAATTGTCCGTGATATATATATGTGTGTGTGTGTGTGTGTGTGTGTTTTCTATTGATCATGTCGATGATGTAATTAATTTATATGTTGATGTTGATGTGTATATTGTTAGGTCATGTTAGTTTTGGATGTTAAATGTGCTTGATAGATGTGTATGTTATAGCATTGTTCATTAGACATGCATTTTTCCTGTTGATCATGATGATATACTTAGTTAATTTATAATATGTTGATGTTGATGTGTACATTTTTAGGTCATATTAGATATGTTTAATGTTAAATGTGCTTGATAGATGTGTATTTTAAATGATGCTTGTTAGATGTGTGTGATGATGATGCTAGAAAATGCTTGTCTTTTGTTAGATGTGATCACAATGATGATTCCCTGTTAAATTATTAGATATGTGTGCTAGCTAATTAATGATGTTTATATGTGTTGGAGGTATATATAATTAGATGATGTTATCTAGCGAATATAAATGTGTATTTTAGATGTTGTTTATGTTTGTTATAAGATGGTTATCATCATCATGTTTATTTTTATAAATTACAAAGTTCAATATGGTTGAAAATATAGTTATAAAATTGAAACTATAATTGGATAGATAATTCATTATACATATTCATTCTAACTAAAAAAAAAATTCAAAAAACAAATTACATATGAATAAATATTATTTTCCATTGTACTAATAACTATTTTGAACAGACTCTTCTACACTAAAAATTGTTATTATAAAAAAGTTATGCTCTCCAATGATAAGCATTCTATTGGCTTTAAATTTTATGGATGTAAATCTTCCTATTGTTATTTTTGTCATTATTTCGTAAGTTGATTGCTATTAAATTTTAAAATATTACTTCATTAATTGTGGTTTTACTCAACATTGGGGGAATAATTTTATAAATATTTTCAAAAGCAATGATAAAAGTATGTAAACTAACAAACACCACTTTAGTTAAAAACCAAATTATCACAAAAGCATGTTATAAATTTAATTTTTTAATAATAAACCACATTTTTTTTGTTAATCTTACTTTTAAATCTACAAAATAAATGAACATAAACTCAGTTTTTGAATCATCATGTTAACATATCCTCAAAAATGTTGTACTATTAAACATGGATATCAACCATATCATTACATCTAATTATATCAACATAAAAAGTATAATTTCATATCCCATTAAAAGTTCAACTGGACATTTAACATTTTTCAAGATTTCACAATTGGAAATACTTAAAGAAGATGAAACATTTTTAAATATATGCAACGCCATATAAATATGTTCAAATAATAAATATTCCATGCAATCACAAATAATTTGAAAGACAAACACATTATGCATCAAACTGACTGTTAACCAACTAAAATTGTTCAAAGATTTGTTATAATTAACTTAACATTTCATGTGTCAGAAGATGAATAAAAAACAATAAAATTAGCGAAATAAAGAATATAACAAAAAGATACAACAACAGTATTAAATATGAAATAAAAAATGTACATATCACTCTTTGTTGTCATCACCCTCATTATCTTCCTTGCTTGGCATGATAACACTGTTTCTCTCAAAAATATGTTTTGATCTAGGGTCATGTCTTAATACAAACCACCAATACCTATCCAACACATCCGGGTAAAAAAACACTTGGTTGCAGTGTTTTGGGAAAACATAAGGCTCCTTAGCTTCATCCCACATATTTTTAGAGTTGATACATATCATCCCACTATCACGATCTTCCTTTACATTATTCCAATCAAAGGTGTCTCACCACTTACACCTAAAAATAACACATTGGAAATAAGAGAAGTCCACTCGAATGATATCTTGTATCTTTCCGATGTAACCTAACTTCCTTTGTATGGTGTTTTGATCGTGTTGGCTAGCATGACTAGATTGTTTGAACTCAACTTCCACTCCACAGTCTTGTGTCATGTGTCCATCATCAACATCCTCTATGTGAAAATGATGTCCATATTCCCACATAGATGGGAAAAAATGCACCTATAAAGAAATGAACAAATCACAGAGTCAATATGTGTCTAATAACCCGACCATTAAAATATAAAATAATATAGATGTACTCACAATTAAAATGTGCATTACGAAGTTAAAAATTATGTGCACAAAAATATTATTACCGAGTTGTTGCAACCAATCCCTATGTTTAGTGCATCCTCTTCTTCATGCAGGTAATGACCGGATGCACCATATTTCTCTCTCACTTGGTCAGAAACCCAACTATTGGGGCATATCATTGGCGTATTTTATTTTAAATGATCAGGATAAGGCATGCTTCTACCATTCAACCATCTGAATTCTTTCATGTCACTTTCCCATTTCCTCCTCTTTTGTTCGTACAATGTGACCCATGGCTGTGTTGCCTCCGAATTGTAAAGAATGAATTTATTGATGGAATCAATTTCTAAATTTGATGATGTATTCATGAAATCAAACCAACATATAGTACATGTGAGATCATGAAAATATACATTATGAATTTTATTGTGAATATTTACTGTGTAGAAATTTGACAAACGATATGTCACTTACTATTTATAAAGCACCTTTTTCCATTCGTTTGGAGAATATCCCTTTCTCTTTTGTCTTCATCCCTTTGATCATCCCAAATCAATGCACCTAGTGTCTTTTTGATCTTCTTGATTTACTCATTGGCATAATAGAAAGACTCATATGATATGTACCCCTTTGTCATAGACCCCTCAGGTTTTTCCCTTTGATGAACAAATCCTTTCAATTTCTTCATGTACCTCTCTAAAAACAATTCAATGACAGGAGACCACCCCGACTAATTCAACCTCATCTACTAGGTGAATTAGAAGATGAACATGCAAGTCAATGAAACTTGGCGATTGTTCCTTCTCAAACATACAAAGAAATATTAGCTATCTCTTGACGCCACCGTGGAATACTCGCAATATGAATATTCTTTGATGTGATCCAATGTATAAATGTAGATAATTTATATATGGCACACCTTAGGTCATGGGAGAAGTCATGGTTCACACGCCCATGCACGAGAAGAGGATAATGACACTACAAAGTAAACACATAAGAAATTAATTATATTTTATCCCATGGCATAAAAATAAAAATTATAAATAATAAAATCATATTTTGGACATACGTCATACCTTTAGAAGGTTCAAATAGTTATGTGATTTCAACCCCCATAAATGGTATTGATGCACAGTGAAGTAACGTCATAGGGAATACCCATATAAAGAAGGCACCTTCACACCCAATATAACTTACTTTTCCAAAGAAAGATCTGCTTTCTTCAAAATCCATGGGACATCACCTTCTTTGAAAGACCAAGAGGGACTAGCCTCTCCTCTACTTTCTTGTCTTGCCCAATGTTTCTTTTTAGTTTTTGAGAAAATAATATTTCTCCTCACAACCAATGTGTCACTTTCTTTTGATGATATGTGCCTCCATAAAGAATATGAAACATTTTTAAATATATGCATGGGATCTAGTAAGTGGGAAATATTAAGATGCCCCCAATAGGGAAGCTCATAAAAGATAGATTTCCTTTTCATCTCAATGGAAAGTTTATCAACATAGGTGTTGAAGAATTATGGATCATCGAACAGAGGCTCCCCATTTTGTAATCTCCTTCTCCTTATCTCTCTCATATGCTCTAAACCATTTTTTTGGTGTCAATATTGCAGGCATTTGGGTTTCCTCTGGTTTACCATTGAAAGAGAATGTTTCTCTTCTATAAGGGTGTTCTTCTGGGAGGAATACCCTTGAGAATTTGTATTGGCTTTCGTAGGTGGTTGGACCATTTACATCCATGATATTCTTTAGTTACAAGACCTGTGAAATTATTGTATACGTAACACATTAGCATTTAAGAATAGAATGTCAAACACAACGAATAAAATATGTAAATAAATATTGTTACGTATATATATAAATCAATAAACATGTTAATTACCAGAGAAAACTCCTAATCCTGGATAATCATGTGTGGTGTAAGCACATATGCCATACAACGTAAAACTCATGTTTTTTGTGATGGGTCTTGATACATCGTATACATGTATCCCTTCCCATGATTCCTTCAATTCATCTATCCATGGTTGTAGGTAGACATCCATATTGTTCACGTGTCTTCTACTAGGGACTATAAGAGCCAACATAAGATGTTCATTCTTCATAGACAACCATGGGGGGATATTTTTATTGATCACTACTACAAGCCAAACATAATACTTGGTGTTTTGGATGGAATATGGGTTCACGCCATCCATTGATTCGTAGACTTCGTACTTCATCCTTGAATTTTTCTGGCGATGTATTCTCTATATGCTTCATGTTTATTGAATATATTGGGATTCACATAAATCTCGACTCACTTCTGTGAGAGGCATGCCATCCCTGCAACATAGCTAATTATTTGCAATGAAAAATCCTTTTAATCATTGGGATTATAGGCATGTGCCTCAATATCTTATGAGGAGGACCATGCAATTTACCATTTTTATTTGGTTTATGGTACCTATCATGCACACATTTCAGACATCTCTTTGTCTGTATATTCTCCTCTATATAGAATACAATCATTCGAACGTGCATGATATGATATATACTCAACACCCAACATTTTCAACAACTACTTTGCCTCTTTGCAACTACCGGGAAAAACATTATCACTAGGAAGAACCTTATCTTTGAATATCCTACAAATATTGGGCAATATAATTAATATACAAGGTCATTTAACGTTTATAAAAGAAACCATTTCTAATTTTTATTGTACTATGACAAGATTTCACAAAATTAATATAAGGCATTTGTTGGTCAATTACCTCAATATTTTCGAGAAACATGTGTTTGACATGCCAAACTTTTTTTTCACATTGTAAAGTAAAATTGTTGTCCCAAGATGGGTAGACTTTGACCAGGCACTAGGTCCAAAGAGAGGGGTGGTCGAAGTAGATTTTAGGCTTTCAAAAATGGTATCATTGATATGAGCATCATCCCCTAGCTCATCATTTTGGAATGCATCTAACAAAATTGTCTCCATGGCATTTGTATCCCATAAGTAATCAACCATACCAACCTCTTTTTTATTGTCTCCATTGCCAACTTATGAAGAACTACTAGTATTGTTGTAGTCATTCCTAATTGGTGAATCTGGACGTAGTGGGAATTGAATAGGTGGTTGATTCAACCATTCTTGGTGCGCTTCCTCTCCGAGTTGTGCTCTCATTGCAACCTTCTCTCGGGTTGGCATTGTTGTGGGGTGAAACGAAAGATGGTAGGTAGGTCACTCATCATCAAAAGAATCATAATGTTCAAAAATATTGAACATTAGTACATCAATGATATTAGCAAGCACAACGCAATAATTTGTTTGTTCAAATTACATTATACCAAAAAATTATTACCAATGTCAACCAAGGATTGCAGCTAGAAGATGGAATGTCACGATTGGCAGGGTAAAGTGGTTGTCCATTTTAATCTTCCAACTGCTTGCGGTATGTTTCTCTTGATAAGACCTTCTGATGTTTTTGAACAGGTACTTAAATATTTTCTTCATCTGAAATCGATTCTGAATCAGGATCCTGCAAATTTGGATACATTTTTATTCAGATTGACATGGATAAAAAAAATTCAATGAGATAATCAAAACATAAATAAAATAAGTTAAACTTATTGGAGATGTAAAGGGATAACTCTGCAATGGACTTTGAACAATATCGAATGGGCTAAAATTTAAAGAATTATCCATTTGATCATATAATAAGATTTTATCCTTGCATTTTAGCAAAATTAGCAATAAATTTTCCTGTACATATCTAAAATAAATTTCGAGGACCATACTACAATCTGAATTTGAAAATAGTTTTGAAACCATGTTTTAAGAATAAGGCGACATACAATGTAAAATCTATATTGAAGTATTGCAAGTCATGTGAATTCATCATAAAAGATAATTTGAGATGAATATACTATTTTATGTGCAAATAAAAGTTCAAATAACCTTAAATGCATACTGATGTGCTTATAAACCACAAACGCACCAGTGCACATATTAACAATAAGCACCGGTGCGTCAAAAAATCAACCACGTCGTGTTTCTAGATTTTGTTAATAAAAATCAATTATATGTCTCTGGTGCATCAAATAATATGGACGCATCGGTGCATAATGTAATATGGCTGCATCAGTGTGTCTTACATAAACGCACCATCTTGTCGAAAAAGTAAAAAAAAAAAAGTCTGATTTTTTTTAAACAATTAAAAAAAGAGCGAGAATCGAATTTCATAAATTCATTTAAATACTAAAAATATATTCACTATTTCATTATTTTGCAAAATTTTGCAAGGGAGAGACTTGGAAGAGATACATACAGAGGAACACTATGGAGGAGCATAATACTTTGGAACCATAGTATTATTCAGAATATGAGAATTTGAAGGGTATGGTGATTCACTCTAAACCCTTTTCATAAAAAAAAAGTAATACTAAGAAGGTATTCAATATTTTCATTATTTTTCCAAAATTTACATGAAACATATTTGGAAGAGAGACATACCAAGGAGTACTTTGGAGCATAAGAATACTTTGGAACAACAAAAATATTCAAAAAATTGGGATTTGAAGGGTATGGTGGTTCACTCAAAACCCTACATTCAGGAAAAATAAAAATAAAAAAATCCATACTTACCTTAAACCCTTGTTTTGTTTTGCTTACGTAAATGTAGAATTTCACCCTAGGGTTTAACTCCCTCTATCACTTCAGAATTAGGGCTTTTCATTTTAGGTATTTTAGATCTAATGGGTTTGTTTTTCTATATATAACTATTTGGCATGTGATGCAAAGGGACCACTTATTGCATCAGATCTCAAACACAATAGGCCCTTTGCCTTCTTCTTTTTTTCAAACGGTTTCCAATTTGATTGTTTTTTTAAATGTTTTCCACTTTTCTAGTGTGCCTTTTTGACAAAAATACACTAGTGCATTTCTGTATAAGGAACGCATCAATTAAGCCAGATTTTAAAAAATAAAAAAAATAAAAATAAAAAAATAGGGTGCATAAAAACAAATATCGTCGATGTTCTCATCTAAACAACACAGAAAATGATGTCACATAATTTTTTTTAATTTTTCTTCTCATCGGTGTGTAATTTTTCTATTGTTTTTTTTATGAATGTTTAATTTTTTTGCTATGTATTTTTTTTCTACTATAGTCATTGTGATGTCTTCTATATATATCGCACTGTTGTAATTCACAATATTTTTAAAAAGAAATTAAATTGTTCAGTGTGTGTTGTTGTATGGAACACACTAATGTTTTTTATGTAATAAACACACCGATGCATTTTATGTAATAAACACACCGGTGCTTTGTATATAAAAAGCGCACCGGTTACAACGATTTTTTTTTTGCTGAAAATTATGTGATTTATTTATAAAATGTATTTAATAATTTCTGTATTGAATGATACATGTTGTATATTGATAAAAATATGAGTGAGAAGAGTTCAAATAAAAAAAAAATTGGTCGATACAATGATGACTCATCCAGAAAAAACAAAAAAGGTAGGTTCTATGTAAATTCTATAAGAAATTAATATGGTTGAACTATATGTAAGTTGAACCAATATGTATTGGTTAGTGTGTGTCACGCAAGGCCACAAAATGAGGAAGCTCGGTAACATTATTTCTGATCTAAGTGTAGAAGAGCGTAAAAGCTTGATGGAAAAATTGCAGAGGGATGTGTTAGGTGAATGAAAACATATTATTCAATATGATTTTTTTTTGAATTTTCATTAATAATATGCTTAGGAATATTATATGAGATGTTTCAAACAATATATTAATTCACATATATTTGATGTTCTACCGGCACCAACAACGCGGGAAAAAATGTCATCATAACAAAACAAAATTAATTAATATAGAAGATGTAAATGTTGATGAATTGATCATTAGCTCATCTAGAGTGGTGTTGGAGATTAATCAAAAGGGGGAAAACTTTTACAGAACTATGAGGGATATAGTGGAAATAAATTATAGATGTACTTTCCACTTATTATATATAAATCAATCCAATGATTCCAAGAACCATGTTATATTTAAACTACATGATGCATTTCCAAAGCAATGGTCAATGAGACCTGTCAGACTTGCAATAGAAAAAACATACAACAACAAAAAACAATATTCCTAAAAACACTATTTCAGAATGAATATATATGTATATATATATATATATATAAATACTTTATTGTCATGTTATTTTTTCAGGAAAATTATGAAAATCCCAGAGGACCAACGAGATGATATCTGAAATATTCCAGTAGGAATGTCCAAAAAAGTGTACAAGGAGATGGTCAAAGAATTGGACATAATTGCATCGCAGGAGGAGCTATCTCGACAACAACGTGCTTCAAATGTATGTAATCATTGTATTTTTATATTATGTACAAATAATTAATTATACATTAAATATTAATTTTTAAATAATATCTTACAGAAAAGAAAAGAAAATGGAACTCATTATGCACATAAAAATGGACTACAAGGAAGAAAAGGGTTGATAGAAAATTTTGTGAGTAATTTTTATTTCCTTATAACAACTTAAGTTTTTTTTTTTGTATATTTTAAGTTGTTTTACAACAACCATCATTTATTGTCTTCAAACAGGTGCTAACATACAAATAAGAACCATCCTAAAAATTGATTGACATTTGGTTAATTAAGGGTTGTGATTATATCCTCGGATGTGGTGTTTTCGAGAAAATGACATGCGCAATTCTTGAGGAGGCCACTTGGCTAGGCTACATGCCACTCTGTGGTCATCCTACTCTGTCACCCCACTCCAGTCACCTCAAGGGTTTAAACAACCCTCCACCACCCTCCAATCTCCATTCACATCCCGCAGACCACACAAATTGGAAGATCTGTGGCATGAGTGTCTTCATGGCACCGTGCAGAGGGCTCCCTCGGTCACTTCTGCTCCAGTCTATCTCGTCTTCTCCTAAAGCTGAGATGTGGTGTTCTTTTCCTCATTTTTTCCCTCAAAATTTGCAGAGCCTCACTTCTCTGGTTCACCCTTTCCTCCATTTTGCGACCAGGTTCTGGTGCGACCTCCCTTCAATCTCAAAGTTGCAATGGTGCTCCCCCTTTCCATGCC
>ML795071.1:121231-147580 GCA_009831015.1 Picea engelmannii | reverse complement strand
ACATTGGCGTGTGCTGGCAAAAAACTCGTTCAGGTATAGAGGAGATGAATTAATAGAAGGCTCCAATGGGTGTAAATCGATTTTCTCTTCATCTGCACTTATCTCTACCTCTGTACTAGTCCCATACTTTGCAAACCCATATTCTGATGACCTCCTCTTTAAAAAAGGAAAATTGTTGCAGTCATACTGGTAATTTCTAATGTTTTCCCCCTTGCCATATACTTGTACCCAGCCATACCAATGCAACACAGATTTTTACATGGTGTACATATTCAAAACCACAAAAAAGTGAATAATGTCACTGCTAGAACATGGGACTGGATTTAAACTCAGAATGCTTGTCTTCAGCGAATTTCCTGCTACCACTGTCCTTAATCTAAACCTTTATATCCACCACTAAATCTGGCAGAGGGCAACCAAGCAAAGAAAGCGATAACGAAGAGAAGAGGAATCCAAATGTGGTGGCTCGTCTCATGGGACTGGGTGCAATGCTAGCCAAATCGATATCTGGGGATCATTCAAGAAGCAACTCAGTAAGCTCAAATCAGATCTCCATTGATAAGGAGCAACACACGTATCCTGTCAGTCTTCCCAGAAGTCGTTCTGTGAGTGAGGCCTATACTCCTCTTTTACATAGGGATAAATTTATAGACTCATCGAGAACCCCTGCTTCTTCTCGCAAAAGTTACACTCAATCAACTGAGTTTTTGGATGCCCTAGAATATCTTCAGAAAAATGAGGAAATACTTCTCAAGGCACATCGTGATTCCAATCCCTTGCTGCCAGACCCATTAATCCACCCAAGCTCTCTGCTGAGTTGCAACTTTCATTTGAGAAAGAAGCTTCTAATATGGATACTGGACTTAGGCTGATCATAGTCCTCACCGCAAACAGTCCCTGTAGCACCTTCAAAATCATTCATGTCTGTAAAACAAACCCTACCTCGAGAAGAAATATCGCCAGGTCCAGACTATCATAGAAGTGGATCATACAGTATATCAGAGAGTTTGCTCTCATCTTCCAAGACCTTTCGGGGTTCATTATGAAAGGCCTGATTATTGTGACTAAGGTGACCAGAAAGGATCTGATAGCTCACTTAGCGATGATGGCTTCAATTTCATCAGATGAATCATTTGGACTCTTCATCCATATTAAAACCTCTATCACAGCAGCCCGGACATAGACACATTCACATGATATAGTGGTGCACTGCCTCCATAAGTGATGCTAGCAATGCGCGCGATAATCTCTTTACCTCCTGTAGTTGTGGAAATCTGCAGCACGTTCTTCAGGCCTCTCTATACTATCAAATTTCCCAAGGATACATATGATAGCCTCAAAACAGACCCTCTCACTTGGATCCAAAAGCAACTGATAGAGAATATTCGTGAGCTGATATTTTATATCAGGCCTTTCGTCAAGTACACGAGCCCTGGACAAAGCACAATCTGGCAAGATATACCCTAGCCAGAACATCATGCAAGTGAAGAAACTCTTTTTGAGAACCTCCATGGAAGAGCAAGCTTCGCTACAGCCATGGCCGCAGAATATGGATCTCTCGTAGCTAAGTTAGAAGCCGTTGCCAAAGTATGTCTTACTGCAATAGGATCGGCAAAAGAAATCTTCCAGTATGTGGTGAAAGAGTCTCTATGGCTATACCCATCGTTGCCGCTCACCATTCCCCACGCATCTATGGCAACTGTCATAGTGGGCGGGATTAGGGTTAGGATTCCGAGAGATTTGCGTCGTTTGGAGTTGTACTGTCATTCTGAATATGCAGTGATTGGCCTGCAGACTGTCCGTTTCAATTTGATTACATTATGCGTCTGTGATGGACAGAATATCTGTCACCACCTCCTGCACACCTTTAATAAGAGAATGTTGCATGCATCCTGTCCTATTAATACGGCATGATGATTTGAAATTGGGCCATTGCTCCTTGTTTGTAGTGTCTAGCCGCATCCTTCCTGAAACCCTAAAACTTTCGACTGAAACTGATGCCTTTTTTGTAACGCATCTCCTGCATTTTCAAAAGGTTATCATCACGGCTCTCTGTCTGTGTAGTAGTTGATTAATCTCATAGTAGCCGTTTCCTTTTAATAGTGCGGTGCTGATTCCACTTGATATGCCTCGTTTCACGCCGAAAGTCATACCATTGCTTACAACTTATCATAAATACGATGCACAGCCCTCTCGTCAACTTCTCTTCGGTTTTTGGTCAGTTTCATAGTTGTTGTATCCCGTACACTTAAACTGGGATGGTTTAATCCAACAACGGCATGCCGGAGTTGCTCACGAAAGAATAATGACCCGCGTGCTTCCTGAAAAATTTGATTCACATTATCCAGACTGGAAAGGTTGGGAAGCATGGGCAACTCGAGCAGCTGTTCATCTAGCAGCTTCCTGTTCTTCACTATCAGTCGTTCTAATATTTCCACCACTATGTCCAAATGTATGGTATGTTGATGTTGCTCTCTCTCAAGACATGGCATAAGTGTAGCCACTATCTGAGGAGAGACATGTTTGAGACTTGAAGGAGATACTCGAGCAAGCCTTCGAATGAATAATCTCCACACATGCAAACCTTCATATTGAAGACTCTCTTTCCCTACAGCATGCATAAGTAAAACCATAATGTTTGGTATAAATGCACTAAGATGAGGTCCAATCATTTCAATCAACTTTTCCAGACATCTTAGTGCTTGTTTTTGCAATGATTGGTCATCAACACGCAACATTTTCGTATCAATACAATTAAGAAGTCCAACAAAGTAATTCCTTAAAAATCCTGGAAGATCATCTGATCCAGTAACAAGACGAGCCACCTCTTGAATCATATCTAGAACCTTCGATAGCCTTTCATCAGTATTGTCACTGTGTGTATCCCAAGGAAATGTACAAACTCCTCGAGTAGAATTGGCAACACGGCAGTAAAAATCTCTCTAGTATCGGATCCTGTCTGAGCTTCATAGAATTGTATTACAGCAACCAATTCCTTTGCATCTGAATGAAGAAACGCAAACGATAGAACCTTGTGACACCATTCCAGCAGCAAAAATGACAAACTTGTATTTAACTGCGTTGCCAGTTCCTGCAAAGTAGCTAATGCATGGCAATTCTGCTGTTAAAACTACAAGCTTTGGCAGAACTAGAGGGACCATCTCCCGAACAAGATCTACACTTGGTATACCCAAAATGCCCCCTGCAAATTTACTTACCATGACTGGACGTGTGACAAGCCTTGCTTTCAGGTATTCGAGCAGCTCATCTCTAATTCCACCGAACTTAAAAAGGATTTATCTGATTCCGCCTTTCGTTATTCATATATTGCAAACCACAAAGTAATCTCCCTCCATTGCATAATAAGGCCCAATTTCATTTGTGTACCATCAAATGGAGAGCTATGTAGGTAAGGCATGAAAATTTATTATGGCTGAGATCCAATTCACTGGAGACTGAAGAATCCCGTGGCAAAGGTGAAAATGGAATGAAGCCAGGAAATTGGTTATTGCTCAACCACACAACCTCAAGGGCATCAACAAAATGGAAAATTGGAAGTTGTCCAGTTAAGTGATTACCACTTACATGGAGAACCTTTAAATTATCAAACAAAGCTATAATATTATCATACAACAGAGGTCTAGCAAGTCCATGTTGCGGAAAATTAAGTTGAAGTGACTGAGTAGAGCTGGTTATAACTGGCATTTTCCAAGGAAGTGATCCTGATGGCATATTGCAGCTCATGTCAATGTACTACACTGTCAGAAGTGTTCTGGCAGGAATCAATTGAACTAGAAAATTTTATGTGATGCCAATCTAAGCTCTTTAAACTCTGAAGCTTCCCCAATCCTGCTATAATTTCTCCACTAATTCCAAAGTAGTCAACATAGTTTTGATGCCTATAGCTGAAACACTTCTTCCATATCTTTGCCACAAAATGTAGATATAATGGATTGTCATCTTCTTGGAGGTATGGTCTGCCATTTCCAACAGATTTCAAAGATCCTAGTTCGATAATCATTCCTGAACCCGTCTGCCCATATGCAAGAACCGTAGCCTTGGGCAGTGCAGCCAATTTTTTTTTTTTTTTTATATCTATTACAACACCTACAATAATAAAATACGGTCACACCCTGCTCCTCTTCACCCTGTGGTCTCCATTGGTTCTTTTGCAGAATGGGGTATCGATTTCATGACATGTCACCCTCACTCGGCCAAGGGGCATGGATACATTATTGTAGCCATAGATTATTTTACGAAATGGGCCGAGGCGATGCCGACATTTGACAACACCGGAAAGACCGCAACATTATTCATATTCAATCACATCATAGCTTGTTTTGGTGTTCCTCAGGCTATCGTCATTGATCATGGTAGCCACTTTAGAAACTTCATGATGTCCGAACTCACTGAAAAGTTGGGTCTTCACCATGAAAACTCAACACCCTATTACCCACAAGCCAACGGCCAAGTCGAAGAAATTAACAAAGTCCTCATTACCATGCTTCGGCGGATGATAGGGATTCACAAAATGAGTTGGCACATGATGTTTTTTTCAGCATTGTGGGCTTATCGAACATCTATTAAGTCTGCTACCGGGTTTACACCATTCCAGTTAGTCTATGGTCTAGAAGCCATCCTGTCAATTAAATGTGAGATACCCTCCCTAAAACTAGCCGTCGAACTCTTCCCAAACACTTTTGTCGAAGAAGAACGTCTAGTGTATCTCATGCGATTAGACGAAACTCGTCGCGACGCCACCCTAGTCATAGAAGCCCAGAAGAAACGCATCAAATCCCAATACAACAAACATGTCAAGCCTCGCGTTTTCTCTGAAGGTGATCTGGTTCTCCTTTGCGAACAAGATCGGGATATGCTAGGAGCAAGAAAATTCGAAGCTATGTGGCGAGGTCCTTATATCGTTAGACGAGTTTTGGAGAAAGGATCTTACGAGTTAGTGGACTATGACAGTATCCCTTTGAGTGAACCTAGAAATGGGTTGTACTTAAAGAAGTACTATGCCTAAGATCACCTATGAATGAGTGCTTGTATTTTATTGTACCATACTTTTTGAGTGTTACTGTAGTATGCATTTTTTCATTATTTGGTCTCTTCCCTCGACCGCTTATATTACATTGTGTTTGGTTTCCAGACGTCAGAGTCTTCACTACCCCACATTGGCTTCAATGATGGCGCTAGCCCTAGTACTCAGAACCTTGTTTCTGCTGCTTGGGAAATTTACGCCCCTACAAATGAACTTATCACTCTACAAGGTGTGTGTCTCGACCGTGAGACCAACAATATTGTAGAATATAGCATTGTCATCGACTTATTGATTGATGTTATTTCGCTCGGTATCTGCCACCTGGTTGTGTGACTCGATTCACAGCTAGTAGTACTACAACTAAGTAATGTCTACGCTATTTGAAGTCCTACTTTATTACAGGTATATTTACAAATTCGCCTCTTGGAACATTATTTTGATTATATTGAGTATCAGCACATTCCTAGATGTCTAAATACATTGACTGATGCATTAGCTAACTATGTGTTAGATAGACATTTGGGCCATTTATAAACCAATCACATCACATGTATCACACAACACAAGATAAGCCAGTAGAAGCTATATATATGTATATAACGATAATTTTTTTTTACAAAAAGTTTATGTCCAAGGACCAAAATCTCAAAAGGTGAAGCTCATAGCTTCTACAAAATAGCATCATGGGTGATGATCACGATAACACACAACATCTTGGGCCACCCTATAAAGCAGTCAACTAATAGACTCTGACACACCCACAGTGTGGCACTGATAATGCCTAGGGATCTCCCTAATAGCCATATCTGGGATGTCAGCGGTCAACCCCTCCAAGTTCTACTCCACTGCCTCGTAGTCTTCAGCATCCCATCGCGCCACTGGAGCCGCCTCTCCTTGCCATTGAATAGGAGATGTTCCTGGAGGTTGATATAGCCCCACATCTGTGTCATCAAAAAGAGATTTTTTTTATTAGTTCTTGGACAAACATAAAAACATTTTATATGATAAAACTTGCAAAAACAATTAAAAAGAAAAAAATATGTTCTTCTTACCTAGGGCACCCCACTTAGCATCCTCAGGCTGGGCCAAATCTGGATCCCCTTGAAAATCCAAACCAACATATGTGTAGTCGTCAATCATCAGCATCTGGGGCCTTAACTAGTTGAAAAATGAATCATTGTACTTGATTATAGGCCCAGCTACATGACGAGCCATGAGGGTGCACCACCTCAGCATCCTCAGATCCTGTGGGGTCGATAAACCCCAGTCAACCTATAATCGTAGCAGTGGAACCCTCTCGAGGAAGAAGGACACCAAAAGTGATTCGTACCCGAACTACTTCAAGTTGCCCCTTCTGCACTTCGTCAATTGCCTCTTCATACTGCGGAGAACTGCATCCGACCAGTTGAAGACTCAAGGCTATGTGCACTCTATGGCGTATTGAAAGTAACTCTGGAGATCCATGTGTGGAGCTGCACTCCCGGCCATGTGTGCTATAGTGAACAAGATGGTTCGCAGGGTCAAGTCTTGGACCCCCCAAATAACAACCTTGCCCTTGCTTCTTTCTACCTTAGGTACACAATAATGGTGACAATACTCACTCATAGGGAGTCTGCCACCTCGACCACCAGTCAAACTAGCATGGTATCCACGTCGTGATAATCCCATTAGAAAATAGATATCCTCGATATCTAAGGTTAGCGTGTGGACTCCCACGTGAAACAACTATTGGTCCACATCCCACATATGAACCAGGTATTCCAACAATCTATGTTGGGCCCTCATGCCCAGAATTCTGAAGAATTTCAAGAGCCCACAGTCCCGGAGGGAAACGATGGTACCCAAGTCATTCTCGGCAATGGAATCCTCCTCCTCATGTTCTCTTTCTCGCCACTCCAGCATTGTGATGATCAAACACCTACACAGGAGCCAGGAGAGAAGGGTCAACAACTTTTTTCAAAACTTGGCACATTTTTTATGGAGCAAAAATAAACTTTAAATTTCATTTTTCAGCCCCCGCATGTGCCCCTTTGGCACAGTGCGAGATTCTCACAGGTTCCCTTA
The DNA here is from genome assembly GCA_009831015.1 of Picea engelmannii. NCBI lineage: Eukaryota > Viridiplantae > Streptophyta > Pinopsida > Pinales > Pinaceae > Picea > Picea engelmannii. The sequence continues at coordinate 140,472 of ML795071.1, read as the reverse complement.
AGGCCGCCTACGGGAATCCTAGATTCTCACAAGTCCCGCATGGCCAGCCTGCAAGAACGCTTGGGCGGAAGTTATGGCCCTAAAATGAACCTAAAACTCTAGAAATTGCCAATGAAAACTAAAAATAAACAATGGAAAAAGTAGAAGATCAAGAGCTTGCCTCATTGGTGGAGACAGTTCGTCAAATGGACGCTTGTGCCTCCCATGATCGAGAAAATAAATTTGGGGAAAAATGAGGTGTATTGGGCAAAGTTTTTGGTAAAATCACAATGAAATGGTAAAATCCCTTTTTACCCATATTTATTTACTTTTTACCATTTTTGTTGATTTTTTATATCATTTTGTCTATAAAACCTAATGCCTAATAGTCTTATGAATGTGAGTTTTTGCAGATATAGCAACTTTGAAGTTCAAACGAAGTAGTATGGATATTTTTTCTTTTTGTCGCATTTACGACTACTTTTTAGGGTTTTTAGAAAAACCTCAAGCTCAGTCTTCATTCAATCTCGCGCTCGAAAATACATGAGAACATAACTGAGTATACTTTTCTCATCTTTTCGTACTCGTCATGGTCACATGAAAATGACGAACGCAAAGGAGTATCCCTTAAGCTCTTTTCACACTCCATAAAAATGAAAAGATGGCCGAGCGACCTTGTTCTTTTCACACTCGTAAAAGTATCTGAACAAAACGTTCGATGGGCAATAGTTTATCACTTTTTCGGTCCTGTCGAACTATTTTACGAAAAAGGAACTGAGAGAGTCCTCTTTTAGTGTTTTTCAAACTCTCAAAACATGAAAACCCCCCAAGTTTTCTATCTTTGGACTCGTTAAACAAACATAGAAAGACCCGTAATGGGACCGAACCACTCCTTCCTAGGGTTCATTAAATATACTTCGAGGGACTCATCTGAAGGATGAGCTTACATCAACAAGCATATGTTATCCTCCTCAAGCTTGCATAAAAATAAAGAGGTACTTGCCAGAAATGGTAGGGGAAATTTTGGGAAAGGGATGTGTTTTCGTATTCATATTAATGGCAGTAAGAGTTGTTCTTGAACATGACACCCCCTATTCATCATTTGAAGTCGGTTTGGGAAATCCATTTGTCTGTCATTCGACTTGCTACAAGGTCATATCCTGGGTCATATTTTGGTCAGTTTTTCCAAGTCCTTGGTCATGTCATTCATATGTTCAAGAGAAGTTCAGCCAAGCCCTCTATTGAGTCGACCATCTACAGTTGTCCATTCTTATATGTCGGCCTTCCCTGTGTCCATTTCAACCTATAATCATACTCTGTTTCACCCTCAAAATCTGTTACTTATTTCATTTCATTGATGGGGGATACATCAAGGCCCTCCTGTGACGAATCTTGTTCCGTCGAATTCAACTCATTATCTGGAAACGAGACTTCGAAATCATTTAGTACCATAGAACCTGCATGCCTTAATGGCAGGTTTCTTCACTTTCGACAGGGGTTCACATCTTTGATCCCTGATCAAGAGATTCCACCGAATGCTCGACTTCAACTCATGTATTCGCATTCATTCAGATTATGATTTGGTACCTTGGGATTCATTGACATCAATGGTGATTTCCCTCACGCTTGTTAACGGTTTCATCAATGACCGATAATCAAGTGGTTTCTACCATGTTCGACTTCAACACATGTAATCGCATGGCTAGATTTTTACTTTCAGGTGACGGTATTGAAGACCCTGGGTCTCATATTTTTGATCCAGGGTGTGATGGAGTATGTATGATTTTCATCATCACATAGATCCACTTTGTATGTCATGTGGCTATGTCGTCTTAATTTAAGTCTTCTTGCATAGATCCATAGTGTATTCCTGGTGGCTATGAAACATTTTGACGTCATGGATCCATAGTGTATGATTGGTGGCCATGACCTACATTTATTATTTCATTCATTTGTGATCTGAGTATGGGAATGCCTACCTCAAAACTGGTATTATATTCTGCAGATGCTTGGTTGTTTGCAGGTTTTTGATTAGGTGTGCTCCTGGTTTCTGACACACACACGCATTTTACAAAGTATTTCAATTGCCACAAGTTTCGGCCTCATAATTTGGGGGGCATTCTATTACGCATGATTTTGGTCACTCTAGTAATGTTTCAACAGTGATGTATTCAGGCTCCCAACAAGGACTTTTTGCCTGAGAAAAATGACTGTTGTCTTCTTCCAAAAACACATTTTTAAAGTGAGTTCACAGGCTGCTTATGGCCTAGGGTGTGAGAATCCTTCATTCTCGTAGGCCACCCACACTTAGGGTGTAAAATTCTTGCAGTCTGCTCCATATATAGGGTGCAAACCCGTTTTTAAGCTTGGAAAGGAGAAGAGGTCTYGAGGTTTCTAGAAGGGAATCTTCTAGAAAATGAGTTGGCATTCACATGGTTGTCATTCTACTGACTTCTCAGATTTGATGGGATCATCCTCATCCATGTAACCATCTCTCCTTCTCCTATATATTGAAAGGTTTCTCATGGAAAAGGTTAAGCAAGATTGAATGAAGAATTGGTGAAAGAATTATGCGAAGAACCCTACTTGGACATAAGCTTGAAGGCTCTATTTGTTCTATCAAGAGGTTATGGATATTCTTCATGCAAGTACAAAGCCAGTGTGTGTGTTGGAACCAAGGGTCACTGAAAGGAAGCTTGCAACATCAATGCAATTAGGTTGTATCTTCTACTTTCAATTAATATGATATAGTGGCATGTCCCTTTCCCATAAAGTCACTCTTACTTTATTGTGTAATTCCTTGATCATATGCATAGGTTGACATTGAATATACTTTATCGTCTTCACTTTGGTTGGTTTTTTTTGTCTTGGTATTGATCTCATAAGAGCACCGAAGCGAAGTGGGAACAACGGAGACCTAGTAAGCGATACAAAGGTATGTCACTCGTTTCTTCTCATCAGTAGATTCAATGATCACAACTTAGGGAAAGAGTCGTGTCCTGTCCTATTTTGTTCTAGATCCAGGTGGATCTAGGGAGATCTGTTAGTGTCCACACCTACTGATTTGTTCGATAACAACCCCCTATGCAACTCTTGCTCAAAATAAGAGATAATGTAGCTAATATTCGAGGTTTATAGAGAGGTGGCAGATTTAAAATTTGGAATGGAGCAACTGGACGAAGGCATCTCAGTGTTAGTGTCTCTAAATGTGAGTACTAATCACCAACGACCTTTCTCGGGTCTATCAACCCAGTACTACTCATCTGAACATATCAATCCCTCTACCAATGAGTATACATCCTTATCCTTGGGGTGGACATGTTCTTCCTAATGTTTAGTAGTGGTCATTTCTTTCTAGATAGTCTTGTCTTTAGTTTCACTACTCTATGTATTTGTAGTATTGATATTTTGATGCTAATATTGGTTATTAGTGAATGTGTTCCCTATGAACAACTACTAAATTATTTTTTGACCCTACGAGGTTGTTTAAACACATGGTTGAGTTGAGTTTGTTTATTTTCATGGAAACCCATGTGACAACAGATTGTTTGTTCCCCTTCTTGAATTTATAGAAGGTAATATAATACTTTCTTTCTTACAAAAAAAAATTGTTTCACCTTTTTTATTAAAAAATATTAAAGTTAAAATCCCCTCAAAAGTGGGTAAATTTGGAGTTAAATCAATCAAAGGTTTAACCTAGGTTATCTTACATGGTTAATTTATGCCCCTGAGTGGTGATGTTCTGCTGGAGAATAGGGATTCCACACCCCTGTGGCATGCCTCTACAAAATTATTATGACTCTGTGTTCTTTCCTTTTACCTAGGACTCCACGCCATAGTAGTGTTGATATTATGGTAGTTACGAGAGGTATTAACCTCCATGTGTAACCTTTGACTAGAATAGAATATTCCAGAAGCAAGAGAAACCCTAAACAGATGTGTAAAAACCATAGAAGACAAGTCAGCTTAGTTGAATAAATAATATAAATGTATTATCTTCGAGAAAGACAAGTCGTCCCAAATAGGTGAAAAGATCCACTATAAATAGGAGGTTCTCTAGCTCATTTGTACACACACTTAACTCACTCCCTCAGAAAGGTATACCGAAAGTTTGGAGTTGTATTTGAAAGAAAGGAAGGTGCATATTATGGGGTGATTCATGGTCTCTCTCTCTAGTGATATCTAACCTAAGATATGCACCCTACCTTTAGTATCTCTTGGTGGTATTCTTGGTGATATTGTTGGTGGTATTCTTAGTGTTATTCTTGGGAAGAAGTGCAATTGCAACTGCTACAATTGAGTATTGTTCTTGTTATGTGGTTTTGGAAGCTCTCTCTCTTGAGTGCTACCCTTGGAGAAAGTGTTCTCTCCTTGTATTGTGTTGTTGTTGTAGTTGGATGGTGTTTTCTGGTTCCATATCGTGCTACTGTTGTAATTAGGGTTTATCTATTGGTTCTAGTGTGGATTTCTGGGATCATTCTATCTAGAAAAGGTTAAGGTGCTTGAGGGTGGCTACATGCCTATGATTGGGTGAGAATATTGTGATATTGTCTATGGTTAAACGAGCACATCAAAATATTTCTAACAGATTATGCGCCCATACTACCTTCAGAATAGTCTAGCCACTGGAAGGTAGATCACCAGTTCTTTTTCAATCTTATTGTAGCACTAGTTGAAGCTGCAACTAGGGTTTCTGATTTTGCAGTTGCATCAAACCCTAACCTAATTCTTTGGGCACTTTAAGTGAAATGTTTGGCATAATTTTTTAGTATTCTAGTGCACCCTCTGGTTTCCTCAGCCAGCAAAAACCTCAAGTTTGAGTTATTAGTCAAAGACAAAGTCAAAGGTTGACTGGTCAAAGTTAAATTCAAAGTCAAAGGTTGACTAGTCAAAGTCAAAGGTTGAATTTTGGTCAAAATTGATTTTCTGGTCAAAGTTGAAATTTCAGGGTTTCTAGCTTGTTCTAATAATTGAACCTTTTTTATTCAGTTTCTAACCTCTTCTTGTCAAGATGGTGTCTAGTTTCATATTAGAAGACAAGTTGAACGATGCTACAAATTTTAAAGGTATGCACTTGTATATGCTTTTCAAGTTATATGATCCAACAAAAGTATGAGTGTGTTTGCAGGGAATGTACACGAGACCTTGTTCAAGAAGTGATATTGGATTCATACATTCAAAGGAACAAGTGCACCCTCCCTAGCAGTTGAGGCCCTAGGTTCCAAGTTTGATTGATCAAATTGTTAAGTTTCAATTTCCACATATCAAGTTTGATAGTTGCTACAGTACAAGTAAACACTATAGTTGTGACAACAATCTTTGAAATTTTCTATTACTGCTAGGTATACTTGGTTGTATGAAAGTACTATTGATATAGATGCTTATTGCACATGTTTGAAAAATGAACTAACATCTCCTCTAGGAGATATTTATTGTTTTTTATCTCGGGTAGGTCACCTTGGTAATTCTATGATGACTACCATCCTTGTTACCATAGATATGTTCTTATGAAAATTCTATTGGAAATACTTTTTCTCTTGGTGTTCTTGTTCTGAGCAGGTCACAGGCGATATATATGAGAAGGATCTACAATGAAAATTGCAAACATGGAGTAGATGACTCCATAAAGTGGTGAGGCAAGTGATATCACCAAGTACCAATTCTAAAGGAAGCATGAAAATAAAAAGGAGTTTTGGATCTGATACACTCAGATGTGTGTGGATCAATGTCAACCTCCTCACTAAGTAGGAGAATACACCTCTGAGTATCTTGTTTTCTTTTGTAAAGTAGATGATATTAGGATGGAGCTAATTGTCCCACATAATCCTCAACAAAATGGTGTGGCAGAAAGAAATAACCGACCCATTGAAGAATAATTTAAGGCAATGATGAATGACTAGAATCTATCCATGTTTCTAGGGGGAGAAGCAACTATGATAGTCATATATGTTTAGAATAAGAAGCCATCATCATATATTGAAGAACATGACTCCATAAGAAGATTTATCTAGAAAGAATACAAGTCTTAAACACGTGAGGATATTTGGATATCCTATATATATTCATGTTCCCAAGGATAAAAGAAATAAGTTGGAACCTTCAGGAAAGAAGGGAATATTCGTTGGATATAGTGAGTCACCAAAATATTACATAATCTATGTCCTAGGTCAACAAAAGGTTGAAATCAGCAGGGACATGACTTTTGATGAGAATATTTCGTTTAGGAAATTTATAGAATATTCCATGGGTTCCAACGATGAAGAAGAACATGAAGGTACCAAGGAAGAAACTACATGTTCTCGAGAACATCCCAATGATGAACCAGAATGATTACTTGAACCTCTGGAATCAATTATTGTACTTGAGACCAAAAAATGACCTACAACAAGAAGAAATACATAAAGCTCCCAGTGTCACCTTTAGGGAAAGCAAGAGGCAAAAAATATTCTCTAGTTGTGAAGCACTCATGACAAGTATTTCAATGCATAACCTTCCACCTTTGAAGAAGCAGTCAATACATCGTGAAAAATGATGTATGGGAAATTGTGCATAGACTTGAAGGAAAGTATGTAGTCACTTCAAAATGGGTTTACAAGATAAATCATGCAGTATATGGGAGTATCGATAAATACAAGGCAAGATTCGTGACTAGAGGATTCTCCCAGCAGGAGGGAGAAGACTATGATGAGACGTTTTCTCCAGTTTCCAGATACACCTCTATTAGAGCCATCATATCTCTTGCAGCATCCATGGGTTGGAGTTTACATCATATGGATGTAAATACCACTTTTCTCAATGGAGTAATTGTGGAAGAAGTATACATAGTGAAACCTCAAGTTTTTGAGGTACACCTGAGAGAAAACCATGTATCCAGATTAAAGAATGCATTCTATGAACTTAAGAAATATCCAAGAGCTTGGTATGCACAAATTGATAGATACTTGAAGAGACTTGGATTTTCCAAAGAGCTATGTTGATCCAAACCTTTATTACAAAGTTGTGAATGATGCACATGTGATCCTGCTACTATATGTTGATGATCTTTTTCTGACAGGTGCAGAGCCTCTCATTATTCAATGTAAGAGGGAGTTATCCTCTAAATTCAATATAAAGGATCTTTTTCTCATGCATTATTATTTGATACTAGAAGTATGGCAGAAGCGTGGTGAAATATTCCTAGGGAAAGGGAAGTTTGTTGTAAAGATCCTTCAGAAGTTTGGTATGATGGATTTCAAATCCATGGAAACTCCCACGGTGACATATCTGAAGAAGTTGAGAGAATCTGATTATGATCCAGTAGACTCGTCACTGTACCAACAGTTAATTGGCTCATTGATGTATTTGGTTAATACCCGGTCGAACATTTTTTATTTTTTGAACATGTTGAGCTAGTTCCAGGTGGAACCTAGACATGAGAATTGGATAACTACAAAGCACATTTTGAGATATTTTCATGGGACGCTAAACTATGGTTTGAGATATGCCTCAAACAGTGATGTACAACTGCATAGATATACTGATTCAGATTGGGCAGGGAGTGCATATGACAAAAAGAGTACTGATGTTATATGTTTCAGTTTGGGCTCTGCTATGATATCATGGGATAGCATGAAACAAAAAAAAAAATCACTCAGCACTATAGAAGCATAGTATATTTCAGCTTGTGATGTTTGTATGGAAGTAGTATGGCTTTGTAAGATTATGTCTGGACTATTTGATCAGGTGTTGGATTCGACTGTGATATATTGTGATAATCAAAGTTGTGTGAAGATTTCAGAGAACCCTGTGTTCCATGATAGGTCAAATCACATTGAGATCAAGTAATATTTTATCCGTGATAAAGTCCATAAGGGAGAATTGATTCTCCAATACATCTTGATCGATGAGAAGATAACTGATATTTTGACGAAGCCTCTATCCAAGATAAATTTTGCATAGTTGAGGGACAAGTTGAGACTTGTGGAGATAACTCCTTTGGTTGAGAGGGAGGTGGCGACTTCCTTGGTTGGGAGGGAGTGTTGATATATGGAATCATGGATAGTCAGTGTGCTAGTGGACAGGCATTCTCTAGGTGGAGAATGGTCCAGGCAAAACATATTTTTGATGGACTGACATTCTCCCTGTGGAGAATGGTTCAGGTTGATAGATTATTGATGTGCCATGGGCAATTATTCTCTTGGGGAATTTCCGAGACAAGTAGAATGGCCCAGGAGAGCTATTCTCTTGGGGATTTTCCCAAACAGGTAGAATGGTCCACCTTCATGAGTTCACAGTAGTGAACAGACTAGGGAGATTGGTACAGGACACACATTTTCCATGAGTTCACAGTAGTGGCTAGAAGGGGGAAAATGGTCCAGGATAGTCATTCTTCATGTTTTCACGGTAGTGACCAGAGTGGGAAGAATGGTCCTTGTATCCCATGGCGTGGATTTCAACATCTAGGAGGGCTGAAATTATTCTAGGAAGTATGTTTGTATTATAAGAATGGTCCTTGTAGCCCATGGCGTGGCTTTCAACATTTGTTGGGACAATCATTCTTCATGTGTCATAGGCAGTGACCGGGATAGGAAGAATGGTTCCTATATCACTTTTTTGAGTGAGTGACTTATGCGAGACACTTTATTGAGTGTGATAATGTAACACCCCCAGCCTTATGTTGGGAAATGTCACTTGAAATAAATACAAAACAAAACTTCTCACTTTGTTCTGATAATCAAATTGTCCATACCCAGGCATAGACGTGTTGGGATATGGAAGACAGATCTATTTGCAGAACATCATACATATAAACTTAAATAACTAATATGCATTCTACTAATACACAACTTAATGCGGAAAATCACATAAATCTGCTACAACATCTTACACAGTAAATATTATAAATATCATGGCATGTACAAAATACACAACATAAAAATAATCATAGAGATGGTACTTATATTTTTATGAAAGTCACCAACTGCATGAAGACCTTCCACGAACCTCCCAGCCTTATACCACACTACTCCAAGCTATCAAAAGTGGGTCACCCCTAAGCTGGGACTAAACTCCACCCAGGGTAAACGAAATCCTAGGCTAGGTTGAGACTATGGAAAGTTACACAAAGAAACAGGAAGGATTTCATCCCAGGAGCCTACTTACGCACATCGCTCATAGACTCTCATTCCCCACATGCATGTCCGGCCCAGAGAATATAAACATTCATTGTTCCATAGTCTATCGGCTGCTCCACTTTCCTTCCATGACTTCAGCAACAGGCCAAATCAGGAATTCTCATAGCTATGTAGTTGTTGTTGGACTCCCTCCAGGAGAAATCACTTCCCCAACAATCTCTCTCACTCGGAGAGAGTTTATCAAAGGCATGGAAACCTTCTTCTTCAATCCACAGGCTTGATAACCTGCCTCTTCAAAACCATAGGCCTGACAACCTGCTTCTTATGTTCAACTCTTAAGTCAAATGAGTAACCACAATAGAAAAATCGGGTATGGACTCTGGTAATGAAAAAAACCATACGAGTCTAGAGAAAAATGTGGGTAGCAACAAAAAAATTTCTAGGTCGTGATATGGCTCAGGAACTGCACATTCATGTTGTGCCTCAAAGGAAAACAAGTTAGCTTCACGAGTTTGAAAGTTTCATAGGTTGCAGAGGTCAACAATGGAGGAAATGGTTGGCTGCATGAATGCTCAGTGTCAGTGCATGCGTGAGTGGGGAGCCTCACAAGAATGGCTAGTGAACCCACACAATGATGTATTCCCCCCCATGAAACTGCATGCACCCAGGTTGACACATGGCTCTCTTGGGAGCTCATTCCTCTCCACTTGGAGTTTGTTTCTCTCCCCAAAGGAACTTCAGATAACATGGATTATTTCCCAAACCTTAATGTTTTTAGGAAAATACATTATAATATTCCCTTGGGGTTAAGCTAATCCAGATGGATATCAGTGGCCACCCACCTTTTCCAACTGGCTCAAAACAGTTTTATGACATTTTTGGCAATTTACTATTTTTAGCAGTTTTCACTTCTGGGGCCATTTTGAGGGCCTAAATGAAGGTTTTTCAGTATCAAGCTCCTTAATGATATCCAAATGCATAATTGATCCCCCAAAATGAATCTCCTCGATGATACCTTTCCAATGGGATATCACACACCTAAAACAAAGATCATATGCAAAAGTTACGACCCCGGGAAGTTGATGTACTAGCTTACCCAAACGGGGCCCACATAACTTTTGGCGTTTCATCTCCTAGGGTTAGGTTTTTGGATGTCTAGGGTTTTTGGCATTCTTTTTTATTGTAAAAAGGCCTTAAGAGCCTCAGTGTAACCTTATTCTTGTGAATGCGCACTGCTGTCACATCTCTTCTCAGAGATAAGCCGCCACCATTCCAGCAAGCTTGTTTCCGCTGCATTTTACAGTTTCAGCTTATTTTGTTATTGAATAGAAAACCAGTTTTACTGTATCTCTGTTATTTTGTGTTAAGCAACTGTTAATAATCTATATTCATTTCATTCTGCTCATAAAATCTGGATCAGTGGTATCAGAGCGGTCTGCTCCTTGTCGTCTTAATGCATGTCCCCAATGAGGTTGGAGTACAAAGAGTTGGGTCTCGAGCTTGTTTCTCTTGAGGACAGAAGCTCTTGCACGCCCAAGAGACCTCCCATGGTAGGAGAAAATAAATATGATGGGATATGAAATCCTTTCAAACTGTTGATTGAGGAATCCCTCACGCAACAGAGGAATGAGATAATGGATAGTTTCGTGCAAATCCTTCGGCGACTACCAACATGCAATGCATCTTCTTCGAACGGAGGTGCCGCCCCCTTCAAGGTACAAATAAACTTTGATATTCCTATATTTGAAGGTCAGATAGACGCAGATGCTGTAGACAAGTGGTTGAATCTACTAGAAGGGTATTTTTCTCTTCGTAAATTTTTGAATAGAGAAAAGATTACTTTTGCGCTCCTCAAAGCCGTTCCCCATGTCAAAGATTGGTGGGAAAATTTTTGTGAGCAAAAGGAAACAGAGGAAACCTCATTATTTTCAATCACGGCCACCTAGGAGTCCTTCAGGGATGCTATTAAGGAACAATACTACCCTGTCGGAAGTTATGACGACTTGTATACCAAATGGACCACACTATGGCACGAAAGAGACTAAGCAGTGCCAGATTTCACAAATATATTCCATACCTTGCGCACCAAGTTGGGTATCAAAGATTCAGAGCGGCATCTATTGCTCAAGTATCGCAGTGCTCTGCATAGATACATCCAGAAAAAAATGGAATTTCTAGACATCTCATCCTTGGGCACGACCTACTGATATGCCATAAAAATCGAGCAGAAGCTCAAACAAAAGACGCGACACTTTGGGCTTGGGAACCCCAACCCACTGAACAAAGGACAGAGAAAATATGGACAGTATCAAGACAACTAGTACAAGCCGCAAGAAAAGAAGGACACCGGAAAGACAAAGAAAGATACTGGGAAGTGGTGTGACTTCCATAAGAGACCTTGGCATAACACTGTTGACTGTCGCTCAAAGCAGTCGCTGGTGGCCGAAGTGAAATCCTCTAAATCAGATGAAGATTCTGACTCCAAGACATAACCAGAAAGAGGAAGACAGATCATTGATGCGGAACCTAGTGCCACCGTTTCTACCTCCAAGATCCAGCCTGGTGAACCAGACAAGCCAGAAGAAGGAGAGCACCTCTTCCATTCACAAATGTGGGTAAAAGGCACCCCGCTGCACTTCATCGTTGACAACGGTAGCCAGAAGAACCTCATCTCAGTAGAGGTCATCAAGTGGCTGGCCCTGCCAACAATGTCGCACCCACAACCCTACACCATTGGATGGCTCCGCCAAGGAAGTGATCTCTGCATTGGCCAACAATGTCGACCGTCATATGACATCAAGCCCTTCAAAGACGAGGTATTGTGTGATGTTGCTCCACTTGAAGTTTGTGATGTTCTTTTGGGCCAACCTTATTTATGGAAACGTCATGTTGTATATGAGTCTAGGCCTCGTAGTGTTATTATTACTTTGAACAGGAAAATGTACAGGATACCCGAGGCAGTCCCACCTAGTGCTATTTCTTGATCTCTACTAAGCAATGTAGGAAGGTCATCTCTCAGATGGGGAAGTTTGTCTTCTTCATGATTCGCTCTCAGAATAAGCGAAATATCATATCCACATCCAGGGTCTCTGCGGCCGACCTCTCCACATAGCAGAAGCAAGTAGATAAGGTCGTGGAAGAATACTCGGATATCTTCTCCTCACCTACAGGGGTACCTCTGCATTGTCAGTTCAAGCACCCCATCGATCTGACACCCGATGCACCGCTACCCAATGGGCCAGTCTATCATCATTATTTGTTAGAGAATGAGGAGATCAAGAGATAGATCCAAGAACTTCTCCACAAGGGGCACATATGCCCTAGCTCATCACCTTGCGGGAGCCCAATCGTGCTGGTACAGAATAAAGATGGAACCTGGCGACTCTGTATTGATTACCGAGCTCTAAAAATCACTGTCAGAAACCGGTACCTGATTCCCCGAATCGATGACCTCCTTGATCAAATCATAGGGGCCAAATACTTCAGTAAGATTGATCTGAAGTCTGGCTACCACCAGGTCCCGATAGAACAGACAGATGTATGGAAGACTGCCTTCAAGTCAAAGGAAGGAATTTTTGAATGGTTGGTCATGCCCTTTGGTTTGACAAGTGCTCCAACCACATTCATGAGGATGATGGATGATATCCTGCGACCATTCACCAATACTTTTGTAGTGGTGTATCTGGATGACATTCTAATTTACAGCAAGACTTGGGACAAACACTTGCAGCATATTCAGCAGGTTCTGCACACCCTGCGGAAACACAAGCTATACGCCAACCTGGAAAAATTCTCCTTCGGCATGGATAGGGTCCATTACCTGGGCTACATCATTGATTAGCATGGTGTACATGTGGATCCAGCCAAGATCCAAGTCATCCATGACTAGCCAGCCCCAAAAACACTCACTGAGCTTCGAAGCTTCTTGGGACTCGCTAATTTCTACCACAGGTTCATGTTGGGTTTCTCCCATATTGCATGGACCCTCAGCCAAATAAACAGGGGTGGTGGTAAGGAGAAATTTGCGTGGGGCCAGTCCCACCAACAAACATTCGATGATTTGAAGCAGTGCTTGTGCTCAGCCCCAGTACTTTCACTACCAGACCTGCATCATCCCTTTGATATCAAGACAGATGCTTCAGACTATGTTGTGGGTGTCGTTCTCACTCAGCACGACCACCCCGTGGCCTATCATAGTAAGACACTATCAGATACTGTCTGTAATTACCCTACTTACGACAAAGAAATGTACTCCATTGTGAAAGCATGTTACCAGTGGAGACATTACATTCTTGGGAAGGAGATAGTCATCCACACTGATCATAAGCCACTGCAATTCATGCAAACATAGGGAAAACTGCAAAATGACCGCCATCAAAAGTGGTCCACATACTTGCAGCAATTCCACCTCAACATCAAGTATAAAACAGGAAGCACCAATCATGTCGTTGATTGCCTCAGCAGACCGCCAGTCGTGGCACTCACCATGGTGCTAGACTCTTTCCGCCATGAGACATCTAGATGGCCCCAACTCTATGAGACAGACCCTGACTTTGCCACCACCTACCAAATGTTGGGTGCAAATGCAGTTGTCAATAATTTCCATCTTCAGGATGCGTTGTTGTGTTGTTTGGGCCATATCTGTGTTCCATCAAGTGAGTGAGCGAAGCTGATCTGGGAATCCCACTACAGTCGGGTGGCAGGACACTTCGCCATTGAAAAGACAGTGGCAATGCTACAGAAACATTTCTACTGGCCAAAACTTCGACAGGAGGTCAGCAAGTATATCAGGTCCTGCACTACCTGCGCTATTTCCAAACCGACCACTAATAAACAGGGCTTGTACACCCCTCTTCCTACTCCTGACAGGCCATGGGAATCCATCTCGATGGACTACATGTCGGGCCTCCAATCCACCAAGCGGGGAAATGACTGTGTTTTTGTGGTTGTTGACCGCTTTTCTAAGATGGTGATTCTAGTTGCCTGCAAGAAGAGCATCACAGCAGAGGCCACTGCTAAGCTCTTCCTTGAACAAGTATGGGTACATTTTGGAATCCCACAAACCATTGTCTCAGATTGGGATAGTCAATTTCTCAGCACATTTTGGTCGAGCCTCTGGTCACTGCTGGACACCAAGATCACCAAATCCACGACCTTCCAGCCCCAGAAAAATGGCCAAACCGAGGTTGTAAATCGAATGATTGTGCATATCCTTCGCATGTATACTTCAAAGAACCCTCGCACATGGGATGAGAGCCTTCCTTATGTCCAGCATAGCTACAACCGAGCCTTGCATAGCTCAACCGACCACAGCCCCTTTCAAGTGGGGTTGGGATTCCAACCATTCGGTCCCATAGATGTTTCACTTCCCCTTGCAATCACCTTGACTGACTCATCTCCTGCTCCAACTGAATATGACAAAGGCACCCGGTTCATTGAGATTATCCAACACATCCGCCAACAAGTTCAGGATATCCTACAGAAGTCCAATGACAAGTACAAACAACGCCATGATAAACACCGGGTGCCGCATAAGTTTCAGGTGGGCGACAAAGTTTGGTTGCACTTGCAGAAAGAATGCCTTACAGGACCCCATCAGAAGCTTTTCCCACTTTGTTATGGACCGTACACTATCACCAAGGCCATGGGGGATAATTATTTTGAGCTCAACATTCCTCCTTTCCTTGGCCTGCACCCAGTGTTCAACGTGGATCTCCTCCGCCCTTATTTCCCACCATTATTGGACACCTCAGAAGTAGAAGAACAGCTGACACCAACAGAGATCAACCCCGACTGGATACAACAGGAATCCAATGATCATATTGTGGACAGACAAATCAAGGGCACTCGACAACAAAGGATCCAGCTTTATTGAGTCATCAAAGCAGGGCAACTCCTGCACCAAGGCAAGTGGCTCACCAGGGGCCAAATTCAACAGAAATTTCCTCATCTAATGGGGGACCTCAACGCAATGGAGACCATTACTTCCTAAGGAGGGAGGATCGATCCAGATGGATATCGGTGGCCACCCACCTTTTCCAACTGGCTCAAAACAGT
Source organism: Picea engelmannii (assembly GCA_009831015.1). Classification (NCBI taxonomy): domain Eukaryota; kingdom Viridiplantae; phylum Streptophyta; class Pinopsida; order Pinales; family Pinaceae; genus Picea; species Picea engelmannii. Next base: position 125,323 of record ML795071.1, on the reverse strand, counting down.
TTTCTGACATTTTTGGCAATTTACTATTTTTAGCAGTTTTTACTTCCGGGGCCATTTTTTGGGGCCTAAATGAAGTTTTTTCAGTATCTAGCTCCTCAATGATATCCAAAGGCATGATTGAGCCCCAAAAATGAATCTCCTCTATGATACCTTTCCAACGAGCTATCACACACCTAAAACGGAGATTGTATGCAAAAGTTACGACCCCAGGAAGTTGATGTACTAGCTTACCCAAGCGGGGCCCACATAACTTTTGGTGTTTCATCTCCTAGGGTTAGGTTTTTGGATGTCTAGGTTTTTTGGCATTCTTTATTATTTTAAAAAGGCCTTCAGAGCCTCATTGTAACCTTCTTCTTTCTAATGCGCACTACCGTCACATCTCTTCTCAGAGATAAGCCACCACCATTCCAGCAAGCTTGTTTCCGCTACATTTTACAGTTTCAACTTATTTCGTTATTGAATAGAAAACCATTTTTACTGTATCTCTGTTATTTTGTGTTAAGCACCTATTAATAATATGTATTCATTTCATTCTACTCATAAAATCCGTATCATAATTCCTCAATCTTATCCCTTTTTTCCCAGCCTCCCAACCCCCATTCCTTTCCCTACCCAGTGGATCTTAGTCCACCATAACCCTTTCTTCGTGGTTGGTCTACATGCAGTGATGTAATTATATTAATGATGTGAGTATTTACATATACAAAATCAGGCTCCCTGGACTTCAACATCTAGGCTCTCCATCCTAATAAACACATAAGACTCCAAACTTATAAACACTTGGATCACTAGCATATAAACATCATTACAATTCAGCAAGGGCTTGGCCTTGGGGTATTAAAATCTTCTCCCCTTATTTATGCACTGTCCTCAGTGCATATTACTTACATAATATCAACAAGATTTCCAAAATATTCAAAAATATGTGGTTATTATGCCCGGATAGCATCTTCATGCTCCCAAGTTGAGTCCTCAGGACCGTACCAGGTCCATTGGACATTTACAAGCCCTATGGCTCGATTCTAGAGTTGTTTGATTTTCTGGTCTAGAATGAGTACCAGATGCACTTGAAAAGTGCTTCCTTGCTCTACCTGAATCACAATCCAATCAATAACATGATTAGAATCAGGTATATATTTCTTGAGAAATGATACATGGAATACATTATGAATAATCATATATGCAGGTAATGCAAGCATGTAAGCTACTGGTCCAATCCTCTCTAGGATTTCAAACGACCCACAATATATGGCTGCCAACTTGGAACAATTTCCCAATTTCAAGGAACATTTTTTGGCCTTCACCTTTAAGAAAACACGATCACCCACTTTAAATTCCCCATGAGTTCTTCCCTTGTCAGCATATATTTTCTAGTTGTCTTTTGCATCCTTTAAATTTTTTTTTATATTCAACATTTTCTCTTCCATTACTCTCAACAACTCTAGCCCAATCACTGCTTTATTAGCTAGGTTGTCCTAGATTATTAGTGTCCTTCACTTTCTTCCATAAAGTGCCTCAAATGGGCTCATGTTCAGTTATTCTTGGTACCCATTGTTGTAGGAAAATTCTACCAAGTGTAGATAATCTTCCCATTTAGATGGTTTATCCATCACGTACATCCTTAGCATATCCTCTATAACTTGGTTCACTCTTTTTGTTTTCCCATCAGTCTCAGGATGATAAGTTGTGTTGAATTTCATATTTGTTCCAAACCCTTTGAATAATCCCCTCCAGAACTTTGAGGTAAACTTTGGGTCTCTATCAGACACAATTGTCTTAGGTATTCCATGCAAGTGTGCTACTTCCCTCATATAAATATATACAACATTGGTTGCCTTGTGAGTAACCTTCATAGGAATGAAATGGGTAGCTTTAGTAAGCTTGTCCACCACCACCATGATATCATCATGTTGCTTGCTTGTTGTGAGAAATTTGGTGATGAATTCCATTTTCACCACTTCCAATCAGGAATGGGAAATGGTTGCAACAACCCAGTGGGGTGTCTATGCTCATCCTTGACTTTTTGGCACTCCAAACATTTAGCAATGTACTCAACAATATCCTTCTTCATGCCTAGGAAATAATATTGGCTCTTGACTACTGCAACTATTTTATGATATCTTGGGTGTCCAACATAATGTACAGTATGCATCTCTTTCAAAATCGTACTCCTCAATTCATGAGAATTGGGTACATAAATTATGTTCCTGTATAATAGAATTCCATCATTTCCCAATTCATAATCTTCAACCTTGTGTTGCATTTTACCTTGCTATAATTTCGTTACAAACTCCATGTACTGCAAATATACTTTTGCAGCCTTAGAAATTATGTCTTTAAGATCAATTTGATACATGCTAATGGTTGTAGCATGTAGTTCATGCACTCTCTTATTGAGTGCATCAACCACATTGTTTTCTTTTCCTTTTATGTGCTTAATATCAAAGTCATACTCACAGAGGAATTCCAACCATCTGTTTTGCCTGGAATTTAAAGTTGGCTGATCAGGAAAATATTTCAGACCATTATGGTATGTCCTCATCTCAAACCTCTTTCCCATGAGTTAGTGCCTCCACTTCTTCAAGGCGTGCACTATGTCTGCCAACTCCAAATCATGAGTGGCATAGATCCTTTCACGCTCTTTCAATTTTCTGGACTCAAAACATATCACAAACCCATTCTGACCAAGGACTGCACCAAGTCCTTCTTTTCATGCATCTGTGCAGACCACAAAATATTCATTCAGATCAACAATCCTTAGAATTGGAGCACTGGTTAACAACTACTTCAATTGTTGGAAGTCTTTTCACATTCCATTGTCCATTGAAACTTCACCCCCTTCCTTTGCAAGGAAGTGATTGGGTGAGAAATTATTGAAAACCCTGCAATGACTCTTATGTAGTATCCCGATAGACCCATGAAGGATCTGACTTTTGTCACATTCTTAGGTGCTTTCCACCCTTTAATGGCCTCAATCTTTTTAGGGTCCCCTACTATCCCTTCTTCAGATATGATATGCCCCAAATAGTGAATTCGGTTTTGATAAAATGAGCACTTGCTCAATTTGGCATACAACTGGTGATCTCTTAACACTTGTAACACCATCCTCAAGTGATACTCATTCCCTTATTTTGAATTGGAATACACAAGGATGCCATCAAAAAATACAATGACAAACTTGTCCAAGTATTCACAGAAAACACCATTCATTAAGCACATAAAAACAACTGGTGCATTTGATAACCCAAATGGCACCACTGTGAACTCATAATGATCGTACGTTATCCCGAAGGTAGTTTTGTTGATGTCTTCATATATTATCCTTACTTGATGGTAACCGTATCTAAGATCAATCTTTGAAAATATCCTTACATCCTTTAACTGATCAAAGAGATCATCAATCCTTGGAAAAGAATACTTGTTCTTTATAGTTACCTTGTTCAATTGTTTGAAGTCAATACAGAAACTCAATTTCCCATATTTCTTCTTCACAAATAATATTGGGGCACCCCAAGGTGACACACTTGGGTGTGTATACCCCTTCTTCAAAAGTTCTTCAAGCTACATTTGTAGTTCCTTCAGTTCTGGTGTACTCATCCGGTAGGGAGTCTTTGATACTGTAGCTTCTCTAGGCATCAAGTTTCTAGAGAAATCAATATCTATCTTTGGGGGTAGTCCCAGTATCTCCTTAAACACATCCTCACAATCTTTCAGGACCACGTGATCCTAAATATTTGGCACCTTATCCTTAGTTGCTTCCTCTATATGAGCTGCAAATATTTTTCATCCCTTCCCGTAACACTTTTTTAGATGCACTGTTGAGATCTCTCAAATAGTAATTGCCCTCAGAATTCCTTCGACTATTCTTGGGTTCCCTTCCTCATTCAGGAAATTAAATGCCTTGTTATGACGGTCTAAGACAACATGGTGTTGTTCCAACCAATCCATACCAATTAGATAGTCATATGAACCCAAGAGTAGGATGTTCAAATCTACCTTGGTACTTAGCCCATTCATGTCCACTGGACATGATTTAACCATCTCAACAAATTTTCTCTTAGCTCCTGTAGCCAACTTCACCAACCAATATTT
>ML795071.1:89499-101693 GCA_009831015.1 Picea engelmannii | reverse complement strand
GTTCTCAAGAACAATTTTCAGGCACCAAATCTTTTTCTTCGACCCCCAAATGAATGTGACCATGGAATGTGACCAAGCACTACCTATAAGGTGCTTATTCTATGCTTCGTTCCTCCAGGGCTCTGTAACTTTGGGATTTAGAGGTTTTCCCTTAACCTCACCGCATTTCCTCTGAATGCTGAAGTGGTGAATCTTCCGAACAACTACTTCTTCGGAGCTTCGGAGCTCCGACACTTCGGTCTTTGTAATATTCTTCTTCTTCACAATCCATTTCCTCTGAACACCGAATCTCTGAAATTCCAAAGGCTTATCAATACTTACACACCAAAGGGGTGATACTTGTCAAAAATAGGGAGTGTACACATGGCCCAATCAATGGTTGGCACACGTATAGTTATCATTGGCACAAAATACATACCAAAGGCATGAAATAGATTGGAACGTGGCATGCTTACAGTGGTCCACATCACCCTAGGTAATGTTGACATGCCACGTCACTTCGAAATTCCTTGACTTCATAAATTCGGGCTTCGACGGACTTTACACCTGCACACCCCAAATCTCTCGAATGTCGAATTTTGGAAACCTAAGGACTCACAGATCGATGGTCCCCCTTCTTTGTTTAGATATACGGTCAAAAAGAGATATGGGACTTCGTGCTTCAAGAGTTCTAAGGCTCCATATTGTACTACCTCCCGAATCACCAAATGTCGAAACCATGAAGTGTTGAGATCTATGGTCAACATTCACCTATCAACAAACGGTCGGGATTGAATCCAATTCTAGAAATTGAGAAAATTGTTAATCTATAAATCACTTTAATATCGATAGTCCTGGTCGATTGCGGACCTCGAACATGATCAGGGTTTAAAAATGACTCCAACTTCCACAATGGAAAGATGTGTGATGGATTGGAAGTCAATTTCCATCGTTGATCTTCCTCCCAATGGAGATATATGATCCCAATTGATTATTGGATGTGAAATAGCTCCCTTGTTAATTTACCTTTGGACTTCTGCAATCATTCACATCCATTGATCTATTCCTCGTAGATCTGATGGTCATGATTAAATCATTGTCGATCTGGCATTTTTGAACTTCTGAACCTTCTGGGGTCCACCTAGTACAACTGTCATCAATTAAGGTGGTGACACTTGGCCCCATCGTCGAGTGACACATGCCAGGTAACAATTGGTACATAAGGCCTTTCAAAAGTACAAAAAAAAGTGACATGTGGTAGACTTAGGGTAGGTTCACACCACCCTATGTGATATCATCATGCCACGTCATATCCGACCCTTCGGGACTTTGGTGATTTCTTCTCATCGACACTTTCTCAAAATTGTTGAATTGTCAACTTTTGAACTCCCGATCAGGTCCATGTCACCCCGGTGTTTTGTGACTTCGGCACTTCGGAAGATATCTTCTCCTATGCACACTTTAAAACTCCTAAACTACTAAACACTGAACTATCAAATCGAATGATCTGCGGACATGTAACTCTAATAATAGACAATCCATATTGGTTATAGACTTCATGACTTCAGAGAAACTCTACTCCATGCAATCTCAAACATATTTCCCCGAACACCAAACCGCTGAACCACTTGGGAAATCCAATGGTCTGCTTTCTCCCGAATGATCTACCGTTTAGAATCAATCCAGGACTTCAGAGCTTTAGGCTCCAGGATTTCAAAGGATTTCCCTGTTGGAACACCACACAACCACCAGACCCTTGAAACTTCAGATCCAACGATTGTGAGGGGTTTGTCCCTTCCCAAAAAAATCCAATAGGCCAAATTTAATTTTTGTGGTTCCAAACCCATGGTTATTGCAGTCTCTTTTCTCTGTTGACTTTCTTGAACCACTATACCTCCTGAGCTTCTAAGCACGTCCAAGGTGTTCTCTTGGCACTCAGGAATGCTCTGAAATTTGAATTATATCCCTCTCAACAATAATTCCCTCTGATATCTTTCTTCCATAACCACTTATATGGCCCAATTCAGGCTCATTGTCGAAAATTGTGCTCTGATACCAATTTGTAACACCCCCAACCTTCTGTTGGGAATGTCACTTGAAATAAATACAAAACAAAACTTCTCACTATGTTTTGATAATCAAACTGTCGATACCCAGGCATAGACCTGTTGGGCTATGACAAACAAAGATCTTCGTGGAACATCATTCATATAAACTTAAAAAACTAATATGCATTCTACTAATACACAAACTAATGCAAAAAATCAAAGAAATCTGCTACAACATCTTACACAAGAAATATTATAAATATCATGGCATGTATAGAATACACATCATAAAAATAATCATAGAGATGGTACTTATCTTTGTATGAAAGTCACCAATAGTGTGAAGACCTTCCATGGACCTCCCATCCTTAGACCATGTTGCTTGAATCTATCAGAAGTGGGTCACCCTCGAGCTGGGACTAAACTCCACCTAGGGTAAAGTGAATCATAGGCTAGGCTGAGACTATGAAAAGCTGCACAATGCAACAGGAAGAATTTCCTCCCAGGAGCCTACTTATGCCCACCACTCACAAACTCCCATTCCCCACATGCTTGTCACACCCCGGGAATATACACCTTCATTTTTCCACATTCCATCGACTACTCCACTTCCCTTCCAGGTATTCAACAACAGACCGAATCAGGAATTCTCAAAGCTCTGTAGCTATTGTTGGACTCCCTCTAGGAGAAATAACTTCCCCAACAATCTCTCTCACCTAGAAAGAGTTGCTCACAGGCCTGGCAACCTGCTTCTTCAATCCATGGGCCTGACAACCCGCCTCTTCAAAACCACAGGCCTTGCAACCTGCTTCTTATTTCCATCTCCTAAGTCAAACAGGTAACCACAGTAGAAAAATCGGGTATGGGATTTGGTAATGACAACAAGCCACACCAGTCCAGAGAAAAATGTGGGTAGAAAAACAAAATGTCTAGGGCACGATATGGCTCAAGAACTATGTAGTGATGATGTGCCTCATAGGAAAAATGGTTATCTTCACGGGTTTGCAAGTTTCAGAGGTTGCAGAGCTCAATGATGGAGGAAATGGTTGGTTGTGTGAATGCTCAGTCTCAGTGCATGTGTGAGTGGGGAGCCTCACAAGAATGGCCAACGAACCCCCACAATGATGGATTTTCCCCCATAAAAATTCATGCGCCCAGATTGAAACATGGCTCTCTTTGGAGCTCATTCCTCTCCACTTAGAGTTTGTTCCTCTCCCCAAAGGAATTTCAAATAATCGAGGTTATTTCCAAATCTTTATTATTTTTAGAAAAATACATTATAATATTCCCTTAGGGTTAATCCCTCAAGCTTATCCCTTTTTTTCCCAGCCTCTCATCCCCCATCCCTTTCCCTACCCAGTGGATCTTAGTCCCCCATAAATCTTTCTTTGTGGTTGGTCTACACGCAATGATGTAATTATATTAATGATTTGAGTATTTACATATACAAAATCAAGCTCCCTGGCCTTCAGCATCTAGGCTCTTTGACCTAATAAACACATAAGCCTCTCAACTTATAAACACATGTCTCACCAGCCTATAAACATCATTACAATTCAGCAAGGGCTCGGCCTTGGGGTATTACAGCTAAGTCCAGTACATGACTTATTCAACATCATGCCTATTACTCAGATGGAGTATGGCCTCAAGAGATGATGAAAACGATGATATGATTTGATGCCAGGAGACTGTTGTACTGCATGGTGATATCTTGTGTAGATATCAGTTGATTGCAGTGGAGATTGTGTGTCTCTGGCCAGTATCTATGTACTATTGTGGTGGATGTGTTCCATTGGCAATGACTTTATGTCACTAGATAATAGTTGTGCACTACTAGGAGTGGTTGTGTACCACTGGATAATAGTTGTGTACTACTAAGGATCAACACATTTGTGATCTATTGAATGGCATTGTAGTAATTGTGTGCTACTACTTGATTTCCATAGAGACTACTAATAGTGTTGAAGGTGTTTCCTAGGATGGTGTGCCAACCAATAATGTTGGAGGTGATTGTTAGCTAGATGGATAGTGATGATGATTCTCATGACTTGATCTGCATGATCATGAGATAGCCTATGTGGCTATGATGATGCTACATGTAGAATGGTCTGCAAGACTATGTGAACCTTTCCCATACCCTGTGAAATGGAAGGATGTGTTTGAGACCATTATAGTTAATACCTCCCTAGATAGGAGGGAGTGTTGATATTATGGTAGCTATGGGAGGTATTAACCTCCATGTGTAACCTTTGAATAGAATAGAATATTCTAGAAGAAAGAGAAACCCTAAACAGAGGTGTAAAAACCCTAGAAGACAAGTCGTCTCAGTAGAATAAATAATATAAATCTATTATATTCGAGAAATAAAAGTCTCCCCATATAGGTGACAAGAACCACTATAAATAGGAGGTGCTCTAGCTCATTTTCACACACACTTCACTCACTCTCTCATAAAGGTATAGTGCAATTTTGGAGTTGCAGTTGCAATAAAGGAAGGTGCATCTTCTAGGGTGATTCTTGGTCTCTCTCTCTAGTTCTATCTAGCCTAAGATATGTGCCCTACCTTTAGTATCTATTGGTGGTGTTTTCGATGATATTCTTGGTTATATTCATGGTGGTATTCTTTGTGGTATTCTTGTGAATAAGTGCAACTACAACTGCTTCAATTGAGTATTTTTCTTGTTCTGTGGTTGTGGAGACTCTCTCTCTTGTGCGCTACACTTGGAGGTGTTCTCTCCTTGTCTTGTGTTGTTGTTTCAGTTGGATGGTGTTTTCTGGTCCCATCTCATGCTACTATTGCAACTAGGGTTTATCTGTTGGTTCTATTGTGGCTTTCCGGAATCGTTCTATCTAGCAAAGGTTAAGGTGCTCGGGGGTGGTTGTGTGCCTATGATTGGGTGACAATATTGTGATATTGCCTATGGTTAAATGAGCACATCAAAATATTTATAACATATAGATCTAGGGCTCTACACCCTAGTCTATTCCATAGATCCAACACTCCACATCTTTATCTTCCAAAGATTTAGGACTCCACCCTAATCCATTTTTTTAATAGATTCAAGACTTTGCATCTTGATCTTCCATGGATTTAGGACTCATTGCCATAAATTCCATGGATTTTCATATATTTTTCCTAAAATCCACGTTTCCCTCAAGGTACTAGTTGTGAGCTAATACCCATTCGATGATCTTGTTGTAAAGGTATTGTTTCCCCATACATGCACACATATTAATTTCATATATTAATAACATCAATTTAAAATTCATAATGAGATAACTTAATAAAATTTTACCCAAATGTGTACGTGACTTCCATGGTCATTTATGAGCTGAGCATATCTGAACATTTTTGGGACCCAAATTCAAATAAATATAATACAAATCTAAACACCATCATTTACAACCAAATTCACTGATAAAATTAAATATACATGACTTATGATTACAAAATTCATAAGTAGGATTGTGCATTGAGTATCTTACCTGAAGATAAAGGAATAAAGTTACCTGTGGCACCCTAATCCTCGATCCTGCAAGACACAACAGAGTGTGTAGGATGACTCTCCTCCCAACCAACCCCTTAGTCATTATGATTGATATCCCCCTAGCCCTCAATCCACTACTATCCCAACTCTTCTTATCTTTGTCCTCAAATTTCCCAAGCAAAATGAGATGTCCCTTTCTCCTTCTTCTCTATCCTTATATATATTCCACCATGGTAAAGAACCCAATCCCTAGGATCCATTATTTAATTGTTTATTATATTTTAGGGTTTCTCCATAAATCACTATTTCTTATTTTACCATTTTCTCTTATTATCAAATTATTTATTTTTATTTTTTTATTATGATCCCTTTATGATAATCATTTTACTTATTTATTATTATTAATTAATTGTAATAATATGGGGCATGACAAGCATCCATGTCGGAAAGTAACCAAATTCTCTTTCATATCTTATTCATTACAAGGTTAATCATACATAATCATGAAAATCATGTTTCATCAAGTGCATCATAATCAACTATTTGTTCCACATAGCAATGATCAATATCATAATCAACCATTTGTTCCACACAACAATGATCAAGATCATAATCAATTATATGTTCCAGACATCAATGATCATGATCATATTCAAGCATATAAGCATACATAATCATAGATGTGATCATGTATATAATGTGTGTGTGTGTGTGTGTGTGTGTGTGTGTGTGTGTGTTCACAAATAAAGTGATCCAACCAAGTCCATAACATATAAGTATTTCATACATAATCCATCAACAGTCACCCTCCTTGGGTGTCACAAAAATATACTAACCAATATGGGACACTACATACTACCCCACTTGGGCTTAAACTTGGCCTAAAGATTAATTAGACAAAAAGGGAAATTCCATATGCATAGTAGATGCATTTTCCCATGTAGTGGAATTAGGACTATACAAGTCCCATTGGACCTTTACTTGGTCCACCATGTGATGCCTAAGTTGTCAAATGTGATGGTCCAATATAAAAACTGTCTCTACCTTCAGATCTTCCTTGTATGTTGCCTAAGTTATAAAAGAGATTTATTTTTCCAAGAAATCTTAAATCCAACAAAGCAAATACATAGACTAACACAACACATCATCAAGGTTAACATAATTAGTTTGTCAAAAACATAATGCCATCAACTATGTTACATTGTGAGTCATAACTTATGTCAATATTTCATTATCTTTACCAATGCAATCAATTAAGCTCGCAACTTCAATGTCAGCACAATATGAGAACTATGGACTCATGCTCATTATCCATAAGACAAGGTGTCAAATGCACTATGAAAATGCATGTTCCCAATTAATATAGACTCTCTTTCAACTATTTTACTTACTATCAATATGAGAGTCCAAACACTTTTGTAATACCAGTATTTTCTATTCTACCACAAGAGCCTAACACCTTATTCAAGGAATTCACTTTTCTTCTCACATTAAAGGTGAATATTGTTATCCCTTGAGATGTTCAGGATGCATATGGAACTATGCCAAGGTAACTCAGAGCTAAAACTCATATATGGTCTAAAATATGTAATGTGGTGGAATTATCATGATAATATTCTTTAATTTCTCACAACCCTCACAATCATTTCAGGCAGAATGATCAGAAGACTCTCAACCTAAGAGAGATTTACCCATGTGTATCAAACATATGGAATTTAAAGGTGATGGATTTATGAATTCATAAGAAAACATACAAGAAAACATACAAGGTGTTCCTGTGAGAAGATATTGCAGTATTTATAGAAAGGAAAAAATGTTGAGCATAAAGAATTCAACAGTTTAAACATGTCGATATGAAATCATCAAGGACATACACTTAGAACAACATCATGCTTAATATATTAAATTATATCATAATATTTGTGCATTCATTCAATAACATCAAACATAAATGGGAAAAAAAATTGTCATTTATTATGAAATCAATTCCAATCACATAAAAACACCATACATTCACAATGAATATGATGAAAATTATTGTCTAAGGCTTTTACTAATGAGCAAATTGGATCTACAATGTCCGAAGAATAGGTATGATATTACATGGAGAATACAATGGAGTACAATACATTAATATAGATTGATACAAATATGGTGAATGAATCTCTACAGGCCATGTGTCCTCTACTCATAATTTTTCTTCTCCTCTGTGAGCTCTGTTGATATGGAAAACCCTAAGAACAAGTTACACTCTTATTCCCAAAAAATGTTGACCTTTGCAAGATGTTCCTCACTTCTCTTTTATAGTTTCACTCTTTTCCAAAAACAACTTCTTGAAATCGCTTACTGCTTTCTTGTTATTAAATCTACCTCTTGTTTCTTGAAGTGTTTTACCTTAGTAACAATTTTATTTACATAGTAAAATCATTCACCACATTTTACCCTTGTTGGACTTGTCTTGAGTTTCTCGGTTCTCCTTGTCTTGGAAAGTGTATTTTGGAAAATTGGCACATATGCTTCCATTGTTTTCAAATTGGATACTTATGATCGTTCATAGTCCTCACTACCTTTTCCAAATTAGTATATTATTCATATGAGGGTTGAGATAAATTTATGAATATCATCTTCATATTATCAAGTAGTTCAAAATATTCTGCCAACATATCTATTAAATCTTGTTCTTTGAAGGTCCCTTCAATATTTTCAAACTTGATATTATTGTTCCTTCTTGCATCTAGTAGCTTCTGATAATTTTTTCATTGCATACAAGTTTCCATTTCCATCCCAAAAATATGGTAGCCCATGCTTTATAACATCATTAAAAATATTCTTGAAAGAATTGATTTTCCCCACAACCCGATGGAATTTATTTTTAGTGTTAGGTTAACAACCTTCTCTTTGTGAGGACTCTTTTGACATCCATGACAATGCATGTCCTATCATTGACATTTAAGTCCTTCATATCCTCTTTAGTTCTGTCATTCAAGAACTTTATTATGTCATTGGTCATTTCTGGCTTATTTTCTAGCTCATTAGCTATTCTTTTAATATCTACAAAAATAGAGGTGACTAGATCAAGTTCATCATGTACCAGGGAAAAATAAGACCAATTCTTGAATATGGTAATGGCTATATTGTCCCAAATGATATGTTTAGCCCATTTCATAATTTATCTTCCTATCACCTTTATATTCATATGAGATAAATCATTTTGTGCTTCCTCTTTGGCAACATGATTTGTGCCAAGAGTACTTCTCTGCTCTTTACATGTTCTTCTGGATTTGTTACCTTAGCATCCATGTGTTTGAGCTTATTAGTCAAAGTATCCAATTCAATCTCTTTCACACTCAAATCGACCATGACTTTGGATAGACCTTCATCTGGATCTAGTGAAGCAGCATGAACTATAACTAATTTATATTCCTACAATAACTCAGCTTCTTGAGATTTCAAGGTTTCATTTTCAATATGTAAGTGTTGTATGGTTTTCTTACTCTCTACTAATTGTTTATATAGTTACTCATTTTCATCAAATTTTTCTTGTAACTCAAGATTCTACACATGTTGTACATCTGAGACATTTAGTTTCTTCTTAAGGACTTTATTTCATTGTCCTTTTGCTTTATCAAATCTCCCACAACAACAGGATTCTTTGGATCTACATTAAAAGCAACAATTTTCTTCTCCAATTCAACCATTTGAGTTTGCTTGGATTTCGTAGCCAACTTTTCTTGAATCAAATGCTTATTAATTTTCACCACTATGTTCTACATTTTCTGTACACTAGCAGTGGATTGGAGGAATCGTCTGCAAATCATATCACTGGTCTACTTATGTAATTCAATCATGTCCATTGGGTGGACATCACCAAGCTTCATTTTCATTTGTGTAAATTTGTAATCAGTAGAGGAATGTGTTGTAGGGCCTTTTGGCTCATGTATGGCCAAGTTGAATGTCCCTTGTCCATAATCTAAAGAAGAGATTACTTTTGTTTGAGCCATATTTTCTCCCCAAGCTTGGGGATACATCTCCTTTCTAATATCCTTATTTTTCCTCTTGATATCCATGTATTGAGAAAACAGGGAGGGTGGCTTGTCAAGTGTCCCTGGAATAGTGCATATTTATGATGATTATGTTGATGCCATCAAAGAAGAAGAAATGTGTTCCATTGTAACAACAAGCTCTCTTGATGTCAAACAAGCTTCACCTGACCCTTGACCTTGTATACTTACTCCTTTATTTGTGTGATCTGGATTATATTGAGAACAACATGAAGGTAGAGATATAACAAGGAAACACATAGAGATATTGCAATAAAGATAATAATAAATTTAAACTTAGATTCTAATAATGAATGTTTGGAATACAAAAGACTGTAAAATGGAAAGCACACAAGCTATATGGAATGGTGGTAGCTTATCCCTGAAGTGAGAGAAGTGTCGGCCATGCTCATTTGCAAGAAGATGATTAAAAACAGGTTGAAAAGGCATTTTAACATAAAGAATTAATAAGAAAACCCTCAACATCCAAAACCCTAACCCTAGAATATGAAATGCCAAAAGATTTGTGGGCCCCGATGTGGGTAGTTGACACATCAACTTCCTGGGGTCACAACTTTTGCATATGATATTTGTTTGAGGTGCTCAATAGCTTGTTGGAAGTTTCTAGATGAGAAGTGCACATTTTGTTTGGCCTAGAATCTGCCTTTGGCTACTTGATAGGAGTTGCGGCATAAAAAAAAATGTCATTTAGGGTTTTCAAAATGACCCTGAAAGTTTGGTCCCCAAAAAATTATAGAAAAATTGCCAAGATGTGGAAACATTATAAATTAGTGGAATAGGTGGGTGGCCACCAGTATCCACCTAGATTAGTTCTCCCTCCTTAGGAAGTAATGGTCCCCATTGTGTCAAGTTCCTCCATCATATTTGGAAAATTCTGTTGAATCTGACTCCTGGTGAGCCACTTTCCCTGGTGAAGAAGTTTCCCTACTTTGACAACCTAATAGAGTTGGATGTTATGCTAGCGGGTTCCCTTCATCTTAGTGTCCATGATATGATCAACTATCACATATTCAATGAAATTAAGATTGATTTTTGTAGGTTTCAAGTTCTCAATCCCATCCAAAGTGTCCATGAGAGGTGGAAAATATGGTCAAAGTAGTTCCACATTAAAAATGGGGTGAAAACCAAGGAAAGGGGGAATACTTAATTCAAAATCATTCTCACCCACAATCTTGGTGATGGTGTAAGGCCCATATTAGAGAGGGTGTAGCTTATTATGGGTTCATGTGAGGTTCTCTTTCTGCAAATGTAACCATACCTTATATCCCACATTAAAATTGTGTGGTACCTTATGTTGATTATGGCCTTGCTTGTACTTGGCATTGGATTTTTGCAAAATATCATGAACTTGTTGTTGGATGTGTTGGATTTGTTCAAAAAAATTGGATGCTCGATCAACCTCAGTTTGAGCATGGGAGGAATCTTCTTATGAAGTTGCATTTGGTAGAGCTATGTCAATGGGGGCCAATGGTTGGAACCTCAAGCACACTTGAAAAGGGATGTGGCCAATAGATCCATGGAGGGATATATTGTAGTTGTGTTGAAAATAAAGAAGGCTCTCATCCCATGTGCGTAAATGTTTGGAATTTTACATCCCCAGGATATGACCAATCATCATGTTGACTACCATTATTTGTGCATCAGTCTGTGGGTGGAAATAATTTGATTTGGTCAACTTGGTGTCCATCATTGACCATAGGATAAACCAAAAAGTACTCAGGAACCTACTATCTCAATCTGAAATAATGATCTATGGGATCCAAAAATGAACCCAAACATGTTCAAAGACGAGCTTAGCAGTGGCCTCGAATGTGATACTCTTATTGCAGGGTGCCAAAACTACCATCTTAGAGAATCGATCAATGACCATGAAGACATAGTCATTACCATGCTTGGTTGAAGGTAGATTGGACATGCAATCCATGGATATGAACTCCCAAGGCTTATCAAGAATAGGAAGATAGGTGTATATCCCTTGTTTCTTGATGGCGGGTTTGGAAATGGTGCATGCAGTGTAGGATCTGATATATCGAATAAAAATGTTTTTGCAGTAATGCCAATATTTTTTCCATGCCAAAGTGTATTGTTGTCTGATTGTAATGAGCTTCCCAAATCAGTTTTTCACGCCCACTTGAAGGAACACAGAGATGGCTCAAATGGAATAGCACTCTATATTGGAGATGAAAGTATGGAACTAGTTTTCCTGCACTCAATGTCTAATAGGTAGCAACAAATTCAGAGTCATTGTTGTATAAATGTGGCCACCCGGAGGTCTCATGCCCACAGAAGCTAAGAAGTGTGGTTAGTGCCACAACCAAGAGTTAAAAGAGGCAGTTTGTGACATGGTTGGTTTTTCCCTTCTTGTACTTGATGTTCAAGTGGAATTTTTGTAGGTAGGTGGAACACTTATGATGGAGGTCATTCTGTAAATTTCCTTGTGTCTGGATGAATAGTAGAGGTCTGTGATCAGTGTGGATGATCGTTTCCTTCCCCATAATGTAATGATTACATTGTCGACATGTATACACAATGGAGTAAATTTCTTTGTTGTAGGTTGGGTATCTATGAACAACATCAGATAGTGTTTCATTTTGATAGGCCACCGTACATTTCCCATG
>ML795071.1:36332-48479 GCA_009831015.1 Picea engelmannii | reverse complement strand
TAAAATGAATAAAGTGGAGAACAATAAGGTGAAACCCAAGTATATTTATGGAAATGATATCATGAAAGGTTAATGGGGCGATGAAATGTGAAGAATGATGAAGGGAAAGGTGGATGAGAATAGGACATTTCTGATCCCCAACAGTATGCTCAAGAATACCTTTTTACTAGAGTGTTGAGTGTGTGTACAGGTATCTGGGTGTAATTCACCATCAACGGTTACTTTCGCCAGTAAAAAACCACTTCAATAATGACAAATAAGCCCCTCCTTTGGCCCACCGGGGAACTTTTATCCATTTTTTCAAATTTTTAATGTGTGTCATCTATGTGACATCATGATCAAGCCACCTGACCCAGTACTCAACATGATCTTCTACAAGTGTCATTTAATAAATTGGGTCCCACTACCACCTATCATATTTTACGCACCCACATCGATGTACATCTATCATACAGATCCTAACAGGTCTATAGAGTAGTGTGACATGTAAGCACCAAGTGTATCACATTAACACAACCCATCTGTTTCAGGTGAGGAGACAGTTTTCCTCCACTTCCCAATGGTGGTATCACATCATGGTATCGATGGTTTTCTATCCCCTTCTCATGATGTGGTTCTAATGAACATGTGCCACATGTCCTAGGCATTTTACTGCTTTGCATCTTGCAAGCAGACATAACCTTCATTCTAGTTACCGATGCAAAATGAATTATCGGTTGTATATTTAGTCGTCATCGATCACAAAATAAACTTGTGTGTCATGCCATTTTTTCTTCTCCCTCAGTTACTTGATTACTCTTCGACCCTTACTTCAACCATCGATCCCTTGTTTATTATCACCTTACCTTTATTTTAAGCACTAGGTTGCTTAAAATTTTATCTCTTGATCTATGTTTAATCTCTCAAGGATTATCCTTTACATTAAAACCTATGGAGTTATCCCCCTCTCACTAAAATGTAAGTGTTACGGGGCCAATAACCATAAATTTTAGATAGAAGCACCCTTTGAGGTAGATCACAGAGGTTTTTTTTCCATAATGATCCAAAAATTTTGGCAATGTACTAACATTGGCTCCAGCAAGGACAATGTATCTATGTGATCTACTGAGAACTATAGACTAAATTCCTTTTCCATTGGGATTATGAAGTCTAACTTCGAAAACTATAATGCCAACACTTCTTCTAATATCTCTTATTTGTATAACAATCAACAACTTCAAACATTGAACAATTAATCGTCTAAAAACCAAAATTATAACTAGAAATGGAAAACACACTAAGAATTCAAAATTCACTACAAAATGTACAAAGTAGTAAAACTACCAAAGCTTAATACCAAAAAAATATTTTAGAAACCTCCTATTTAGAGGAGCTCCCAGTAGTTCACCATCCAAATGAGAAAGGCCATAAGTGTTATTATTCAGGACTGATGAAACCTGAAAAGGTCCAATCCATAGATTATCAAACTTTCCACATTTCCCTTTGGCTTCTCTTCTGGCATCCCATTTTAGCACTAAATATCTAGTGATGAAATTTATTTGTTTAGCTCTCTTGTCAAAGATTTTCTTCACTCTTTCCTGATTTTTATGAGACTTATCTTGTACATATTCTCTTGTTTGTTGGACTTATATCAACTGATTTATTCTCTTTTTCATATCACTAGGCTCATCTTCTGCATTATGTAATAATTTCATCACAGGGAGTCCAAGATGAATGGGAAAAACCACATCTATCCCATAAACTAGTTGAAAAGGGGAAGTACCAATTTACCTCTTTCTATTTATCCTATCTACCCACAAAGCATATTTCAAATGAGAATCCCATGATTTCTTGTTCTGTGATATCATTTTTTAAATGATCTTGAGTAATATTTTGTTTGAGGATTCAACTAAACCATTCCCTTGTGGATAATAGGAGGTTGAGTGCCCAAGTTCTATATTATAATCTTGACATAATTCTACCATCTTGGTAGACTTAAAATCTTGTGCATTATCTATGATAATCTTCATGGGCCAACCAAATATGGTAAGAATATTTTCTTCAAGAAACTTAATAATGAATAAATATATTGTTGTTATTGTAGGTATAGCCTCTTCCCACTTTGTAGAATAGTCAGTGACTATCAATATCCGTTTATGTTGACCATTGTTAGGATTTATCTCACCAATGAAATCTAAACCCCACTATTGAAATGGTGCTTCCACTAGGAATGAGTGGTAATGGTAACAAATTTTATTTCCCTACAAACATTTGACACTCTAAACATGTTCTAGCCAATTATTTAACATTAGAAAACAAAGTGGGCCAATAATAACCATCCCTCTATATTTATATGTTGTATCCCTCCAAGCATGATGGCCACCACACACCCCTTTATGGAAATCAACAATTATGCCTTGTGTTTCTTCTTCAGTAATGCAATTTAATAAAATTCATCTAGGATCTTTCCAAAAAAGGTGTTTACTAATGATACAACACTTGACTTCTTTCAATTTTATGCATCTAACCTTAGTTTTATCATAATCTATTGGACATTGCAAATTCTACAAATAAAATATTATATCTTTATACCACATAGATTGTGAACATTTTAGAGATACTTTCCAAGAGGGTTTTGGTAGGTCATCATAACTAGGTTTTGCTTCTATGAAAGCTTGAGATATCAAATTTACTCCTATAACTCTACAATTTGACTCTGTAAGCAACTTTGCTAGCCTTTGTCCCTTTACCAACTCAGTAGGCTTTATCTCTACATCATATTCTTGGATATTAGCTATCCATTTTCCTCTTTTTCCTTCACTATTAGGCTAAACAAGGATATATCCCATAGCACTAGTAGGTACATATGCAAGGACTTTATAATGTAGGACATAATCTATAAAATCTTTAAGGGATTTGACCAAGGCATATATGTGTTTCTCCATGATACGATACTTTAATTCAACATCTATCAATGCCTTACTAAAAAATGCTATAGGTTTCTCATGACCTTCAGTATTCTTTAGTAACAAGACAGATGCAATAGTATTCTCAAAAGAAAAGGAAAATATTAGGAACTCTTTATCATAATCAAGACTAACCAAGATCTTTATCATAATCAAGACTGACCAAGACTGGGGATTCGCCTAAATCCTTTTTTTATTTGTTGAAAGAAGTCTTCGGCTTAAACAATCCATTTTCTTTCACTATCTTTCTTAAGAATGTCAATGATATTTCTCATGATCTCTACAAAATTTGGAATAAATATTCTGAGAAAGTTTATCTTAGCTAAAAAGGATTGTACCTATTTTTTTTTTTTTTGTAAGACAATTAATTTGATTGTCTCAACTCTTTCAGGATCTATTATAACTCCTTCTTTAAACACTATATGACCTATCAGCTTGCCCTCCTTCATTGAAAAATAAGCTTCTTATAATTTAGGGATAACCCAAATTTTATGCACTTCATGAAATTTTGTCTTAAATGTTTAAGGTGATCATCATCATATTTTGAGAACACGGTCATGTCATCTAAGTAAATATCTATGAATTTATCCTTTTCTCCCAAAAAAATATGTCCATGTCTCTTTTGAAAGTATCCCCTGCATTTATCAACTCAAAAGGCATCTTGTAATACATGAAAGTTCCCCGAGGTGTAGTAAATGTATTCTTCTCTGTATCATCCAAATGCATAGACACTTGATTGTAACCAGAGAAACCATCCATCATAGATATTCTACTATCTCCTACTACCTTCTATAATATGTAATCCATTTTAGGCAGGGGGTAGTTATCCTTTAGTGAGTGATTATTCAAGTTTCTAAAATATGCACACAATCTAATCTCCACATTCTTCTTCCTTACAAGGACTAGATTGGCCACCCATTCTGAATATCTAAGAGGAATGATGATCTTGGCATCCAATAATTTCCAAACTTCTTTCTCAATGATGGGTGGTATAATGGAACTGACTTGACTCAGTTTCTACTTGAAAGGTTTTGTCTGAGGTTTCAAAGGTATCCTATGTTGAATGATGTTAGTATCATATGTCTTCAAATATTCATATTTCCATGCAAAGACATCGACATATTCCTTAAAAATGTCCACATACCTTTGATTTAAATCAACGGATAAGTATTTAGACAACTTAATATACTTAGGTTCCTCATCAATGCCTATGTTGTAATCATTAATAATATCTTCCTTGGGGTGAATAGTTGGCTTAATAGGCACATCTTACCTATCAAAGAATTGCTCAAGAGGTACATGTGTATAACCTTCCAGTCTTTGGGGGAGAAAATAGAAGGTTATACAGAGAGAATACATTTTCTTATGTGGTGAGTGATAAAAATAATGCTAAGAATCACCCTATATACTCTATGGAAGATAATATGGAGTGTTTCATTTTTTCAATAAATGAAGTATATAATAAAGGTTCAATGTCCAAAAATTTGTCCTTTGATTTTGATATTAAAAGTGATGAAGTTTGGAAATTATATTTTGATGCTACATATTATAAGGAAGATTCTGGAGTTGGGATAGTGTTAATTTCCCCCACAGTGTATAATATTTTTTTTTCCTAATACTCAAGGGGTGAATGTATTCATTCTGTATAACCTTCTATTTCCTCCCCCATCTGCATTGTTCCTCCTAACTTACCTACCCAATATTTTCACAACAACATGCCATAATTGGCAAGTACATCTGCTACTACTACATCCATCACAATGCTCTTTCTATGAAACTGAGCTAAAGTCACTATCAGGTCCTTAATCATATGCTCAAAATTAACCTGCATTGAATCAAAGGAGTGTAGATCATGATATGTTCTGGCTATTTCTAATCCAAACTTTTCCATTACTTTCTTAGGCATTAGATTATACGAATCTCTAGAGTCCACCATGAAATTGTGTAACAATTTATTTTGAACATTTAAAGTCACGTAAAAGGGAGCAACAACATATTCTTTGTTATCAATATGTTCTTCAAACATGATAGTAGGGCATTCATCATGTAAGTTTAAAGTATATGGTTGACTGCTTGGCCCTACTCCATGTATTATTTTTTCAATTTGTTTATGATAGAGAGGGTTCTTTGCCAATTCAATTAAAGGCACAGGTATTCTAAATTTTCTCAACTTGTGTTCAATGTTAAACTATGAAATAGCTTTATCAGCTTCTTTATGTTCATTTCTTATGTTGGGTCTCCTTTTTGACACCTCCAATTACCCTATGTTTTCCTCTATATTGACCAACTTTACCTCAGACATATGCACAATTTGCCTATTTTCTTCAATGACATAGATTTTAACCATTCTCGTGTGCACGTGAGGTAAACTATGTTTAAATCGTGATTTATGTGATTTCTTAGTAATTGGAATTGAATGATTGATGTTAAATGCTCTCTAATTACCTTGATTGATTCAAGAATATCTTATGACACAGATCCTACTCATATGGTACCTATTTTTGTGCTTGTTTGGTACCAATGGTGTGCTCGTATGGTACCAATATATTTGACTATGTGCATCTGGTACCAATCTTCTTGTTCCAGCTGTGCACGTGCGGTACTAGTTCTGCATCTATAGGCTTGGGTGTTTGAACAAATTTTATTTCAATGGGTTCAATGAATTTTTTGGCTAGAGCATCCTTTGTGTGTTGAAGACCATGATACACTTCATCCTCATGCACGTAGTGTCATGAGGGTGAATCCATTTCCATGAAAAATGTTATATCAACTAATTTCAATATTTACGCAATAATTTGATGATTATCTCTAGGTATTGATTGTAACAGTTGTTTCTCTTTAAAAGAGAGGTCCTTGTAGATGATAGATATACAGAAACATAATTGATCATTGTTATGTTGTAGACTTGATTCCTAAGAAGACTGTTGATTGTACACCTCTTGTTGAAGTAATGATATGAATTTTAGTTTATGGAATTTATGTGTGTGATCAAATTCTGCATTCTGTAAGTTTCTTTTAAAGCTACCTTGTTGGTATGGAAAGGGTCCATCGACCCAACCAAGGTAAGCTTCCTTGTATTTATCTGTGTGAATATAATTTTGGTTTGTGTGTGAATAAAACAATTATGTGTTTTGATCATAGTATCTAGTTTTTCTGTTGTGTTTCGGTAAAGCATTTGACAAAATGCAATATAGATTTGTGGTAATTCTGAGTGAGTGAGCATTTCTGAGTGCAATATAGATTTGTGAGTAAATATTTGTTATTATTGTGTGTGTGTGTAGACAATAATTTGTTAGATTGAATGATTTAATGTTTGTTTCTATTTTCCAAATACAGGAACAATTAAGATATCCATCTCTCACCCTACAAGAACCTATAATGGAGTATATTACTACACCTATTATTTATTCCAGGATTGATTAGGTTATGAATGATCTTCCTTTTAAGAATGTGTGGAGAGTTAGTTACAGATTGTTGTTAAATTAGTTGCTATAGGAAATTGAGTCAAAGATTATCTTTTCCTTTCATGAGCATGTAAATGAAAAAATTCATTACCTGAACAAGAGCCTTTAAATCACATGCTTGTTGAGATTTTGTTTATGAGTTTTGCTTTCTAGTTTTTAAACTGTGTGAAGAATATTGTTTGAAGATTGTGAAACAGAGTGTCGGTTTTGGAGTGTTTCTTATTTAGACTATACTCATCATGCATAGGAACTTATCTTTTATCGGCACATCTAGTGCATCAACTCTATTGATTACGAAACCATATTTACATATTAATGATTGCAATATACTGAACATATAATTGCACCAATAGTTTCCTTTCATTTGTTCTTGAGTATTGACTTTTTTGGTAGAAGTTACCGCTTCATTTGTTTTATCTTTAGATTTATTCAAAGGTAAATTTTTAGGTTCCAGGTGATTGTTTTGTTTACCATCAGTTAGTCTTGGTCTGAGATCATATTTTTTATGTAATTTATCTTTCAAATCATCAGCAAACAATATTTATTGAGAATATGATAATCCCAATTGGATGATGTATTTATCCATATGATGTTGCTTATAACCCAATGATTTCTCATAGCTAGTATGATTTAGATGGATAACACTAGTTTCATCTTGGAGCAAGTGCATTTCTTCTTAAAAATCAACATATTATTCATCTCTAGCAACATCAATCATATTGCTGTCATTATTGTTTCTGATAGGGGGTTGATTAGGTTGGTTTTCATTCCTCCTTTCCCTACACATGAACTGTGGGTTAAATGGCCTCCTTAATTTATTTGGATTTCTAGTTACTCCTTCTTAAGGAGATTTATTAGGATTATTACCCTCAACTTCAAGCCTAGTAAATTTATTAGATAAATTCTCGATGAGCCTAGACATCTCTCCAATATCTACATCTTGGAAGTCTTTGTTGGAGCCAGAAGTACTAGCCTCATATTTTTTCTTATTTTTATACTTGTCTATTTTATCTTCTCTAGGTTTAATATTACATGAGGCAAACATGTTTTCCTCAATATATATGGCATCATCTTTCATTATGATAAGGGTTGCAGATCTTCTTTCCCTCAACATCATGGAAAAATCATCTTCAAAAGCTCTAACATAAGTAACCTTAGTTGTTGCTTGAGAATTTTTTATATCATCGGGAATTTTATTATACAACTTGTTAAACCTATTATTAAAATCCACCACAGATTCCCCAACTTTCTTATTTAAGGTTCCAAACTTGATTAAATAATACAAGTGATCTCTCTTCTCTCCCCACTACCTCATAAAAGTTGTTTCTTAAATACTCTAGGAATTAATTGAGGTTGGAGGTAACCCCCTAAACCATTTCCTGACATCTCCATCCAAGGTTTGGATAAAGAGACTCATAAAGACATCATCCTTCTCTATAAACAAATTATCGGTGAAATCTTGAAATTTCTCCATATGTTCTTCAACAAAAATATCATTTTCCCCATCATACTTGGGTAATAATTTAAAGTAGTTATCATGGAGGTCATGAACATTTTGAGTAATATTTAAAGGGTCGTATCTAGATGCTACCCATGGATTCATTTGAGGTGGAGGTGGTGGTTGATTTTAACCACCCCTACCTCCTCTTGTTCCAACCATTAGGTGATTAAGAATAAAGATATTAGCTTTACAAGACAAAGGAGATATAGGGTTTTTCAAATAAGGCGTTAAAGAAGAAATTTTTGAGTGAGAAAATCCTAAAGGGGAATCTTGAAAATTGATTAAAGGTTGGTTAGGTAATAAAATAAAGGAATTGGTCTCTCTAGGAGTATCATAAAGACCTAATTCTACATCTATTTAATAACCATAAGGAGGAAACAGTTCTTAATGAGGACTACCTGATGGAAAATATACTTCTCTCTCTCTCTCTCTCTCTCTCTCTGATATTCCTCCAGGTAACAAGATTTTCAGTATCTGAATAGATTGGAATCTTTACAGGATCAAGATTCACTCTAGTATTATTTCCTGTAGATGTGAGGTTTAAAACTATGGATTCATCAGGTGAAATATAAAAAACCAATGATATGAATCTTTTTCACCATCAAGAATCAGGCATTAAAAATTTCATTCCCCATGGAAAAATATCTTCAAACTTCAATCCCCTACAACGACACCAAGAAATATGTTATCCCTTGAGATGTTCCAAGTTGTAAATGGAACTATGCAAAGGCACCTCAAAGCTAAAACTCGGATATGGTTTTAAAGTTGTAATGTGGTGGAATTCTCATGATAATATTCTTTAATTTCTCACAACCCTCACAATCGTTTCAGACAGGATGATCAGAGGACTCTCAACCCAAGAGACATTTTCCCATGTGTATTAGACATATAGAATTTAAAGGTGATGGATGGATGAATTCAAAATAAAAGTACAATAAAACATATAAGGTGTTCTTGTGAGAAAATCTTGCAGTATTAATAGAAAGGAAAGCATGTTGATCATAAATAATTCAACAGTTTAAACATGTCGATCTAAAATCATGAAGGACATACACTTAGAACAAAATCATGCTTAATACATTAAATGGTGAACTTATGCTTACACTAAGAGGGGGGTGAATCAATATAAAATACTTTTTACTTTATTTAACCATTCATTAATCATTCATTAGTTGAGAAACAATATTCATATATAAACTCAAATCATAATGCACAAAGTTTAACATGGAAACCCAATCGGGAGAAAAGCATAAACATATCTTTATAATTTTTTTATAGGAACCAACCTACTATTACAAATATTGTAGGCATCAACCTACTAGAGACACCAATATCCTTAACTGAGCACCAACTCAGCAATATGTAGGCACCAACGTACTAGAGACACCAGTCTCCTCATTTAAGAACCAACTCAACAAGATGTAATCACCATCCTACTAGAGACACCAATCTCCCAAAATGAGCACCAACTCAATAATATATGTGTATACACCAATCCAAGATATTCATACATAGAGCACTTATGAATTCACCTGCATGCTTCATAATTCATTCCACAGACAATCCTTCAAACCTTAGCATACCTCATATAATCATTCCCATAATGTAATCACTGATGGAAACATCCACTAACAACAACATCCATTGATGGAAAAATCCATTGATGGAAACATCCATTGATGGAAACATCCACTGACGACAACATCCACTGATGAAAACATCACAACCTCAAAACAATGCACACGACAACATCACAGATCTTCGGTCCTTCATAGTGCACCTTGAGAACAAGAAAGACCTCAATAAAATCCCTTAGATTTCTCTTACACACCAAAAAGACACCTCGACACATGTAGCGCACCTCATATCACTTATACACACCTCAAATTTGATCGCTTGCTTGGTTTCTCTACTAATGCGAAAATATATCTTGTATTTATAGTAATTATGTCCCAACTTCCAGGGCTAACCTGTAAAGACTGGTTGGGTTTAGGGTTTAGTATTGACTTTATTTGAATTTGTTTCTACCTCCTTAGTCCTTTCTTACAAGGACCAATCAAATGACTTCTCTTGTTCAAAATAGTATTGTAAACTTGAATTTCCATTTTCACAAGCAAATGTCACAACCTTACATTTTTTCCCTACCATCTTCATCTAGCTTATCACATCATTTCTCATAACAATCAGTTTCATCTTTCCCGATTTCTTTCTTTTTCTTCATTTTCCAAACCTTTGAGTATTATTCTCTATTCTTGGTAAGAACGTATTCTTCCTTGCTTTGTTTAGGCGGTCAGGTTATACTGCTTCTATAGCAACATGTTATGTGCCCATCGTTATTGCACTTATAACATTCAATATTTTAATCAAGTAGAGGAGAAAATTAATTGTAGTTTCTACTAGCAAACCCATGATAACTTCTACTTTTGTTTTTCACATAATAATTCTTTGAGGTCTTATAAGAACCTCTATTTTTATCTCTCACATGATCACTTCTTGCACAATATCTACAATATATTGCCTTATGACCAAAATTATTGCAAGAAAAACAATAGCCAAGATAGAGATTTTGGTACCAATTTGTGAAAGGCCTTCTTGGTAGAACATATCTTCTGAACTCATTGTTGTTATTCTTGTGAGAAGACTCAAGTTTAAGTTGGTCATCATTTCCTTTCCTACTATTTCTTTCATTGTTGGTGGATCCTTTGAGAATATTGGCATAGATTTTATACTTTTATTCATTTTCCTTTTTTGATGGCTTTATGACCTTTGGAAATTGAGAATTGATCTAAAAATGAAGAAGACTTGAAAAACTTGAAAACTTATTGCAAGTGAATGTTATGTGTTTAAAGCAAAAGGATCAGTTTGCAACACATAAATTAAAGGATTACTTATGCAAATTACACATAGATAGCAGCATAATCATTGAACATAAACACATAAGCACAACAATTGATAAAGGAATTCACCCCTCTTATGGGCTACATCTCCTGGTCCAGCTTCCAATGGATCATTATTATTAATTTCTCAAAAAGTGCTCAAAACATGTCTTACAATGCTCAAACTGACAAACCGACTGCTCCAATGGCTTCAGAGCGTCCCAAAACCCTTGTCTGGGCTCTTTCGGCACCTCAATCAGTCGAAAAACGAAGAAGTTAGGCCTCCTGGAAGTCTCCCTCTTCAAGCTTGTTGTCTCTGGATCTACAATTCGCACCCCCCTTGAATGAACCTAGCTCACACACATTTTAAAGCGTGAAAACCCAGCACCAGGCGCAACCGCGCTAATGGTGCAAATCGTAGAATGGTTAAGGGCACGCCATCCCCTAACCGCCTCGGCACCTGGGCGTATGGCGCATATGACCGCGCTCTTGGCTAAAATGTGGTTAATTCATTTTACAACTACCAACGCTCCACATATGGTCATATGGTCAATAGGCATATGACCAAAATCCAAGTTTCAAATCGCGCGCATATATAATGGGGCGGCTATATATTATACCACGCGTTCATATAAAAATAGTTCAAACGACCATGGGTCGGGGCTAAGCCTCGGCCCGACCCCGCCCATATATACATAATATGCATTTTAAATAAATTAAAATACATGGTGATAACAAGAACCATGCGGCGGTGTAGTGTTCGGACTGTTATGTGAAGGTGTTACATGGGGGGAGGTCCGGGGATCGAACCCCACAAACTCCCATATATTTTACACATAACTAATGACCAAACAATGAGTGACATGTGGCGCCTCCGGATTGGTCCACGTGTCCTCATTCCATTTTCCATCCAACAGACACGTGTCGACTCTTGACTTGCCAACTGTCAACCAACCATCATCTTCCACGTCATCCCTATACGGTCGTACGGCATGTATGGCCCTGCCACGTCAGACTGTACGGATTGTACTGTCAGCACCAAAATTTTTGCCTGTTTGGCTTGACGAACAGATCGCGATATCTTCTCCATACGGCATCCATTTGACAAAGTAAATATACCGCTGGAATCAGGAAGACGAGACGGGCGCAATGGCACTGTTTTCGTCGCATTTCGAGCACTTTGAAATTTGAGCAAAATTTGATCCCCTGATCACACCTCCCATTGGGAAGCTTTTGGACCTCCAAAAGACTATCTCAGTCTATGTGAAGATGAGGGTAAATTTCCCTCACCCTTCCAACCTCAATCCACTTGGCCTTGCTTGGATTCGTCCCTTTAAGACCAACTCACAAATACTCCACAT
>ML795071.1:8628-18909 GCA_009831015.1 Picea engelmannii | reverse complement strand
CCAAAGCCATCAAGGGAGGAGCCGCAAGCCATTACTATAACTCCGTCGCATAAAAAAAAAATCCAAGTCCAAGTGGAAAGCAACTGAGAGGATCCCATAAGGGACGAGTTTCTTTGCACCCACCAACCCATCGACCATAAAACGCTGCCACAGTTGCAGAATGAGAGAGGCCCGATCACATTTGCAGAGTGGGAAAGGCAGTAGGGGATGGAGAGTTGGGAGAATGTGTGTACAGTTTGGGGATGGAGAGCCGGAAGAATGGGTGTAGGGTTTGGGGATGGAGAGCCGAGAGAATGCGTGTAGGGTTTTGGGGGATGAAAGCCCAGGGGGTCATGTGGGCCTCATGCATGCTCGGATTTTTTTTTTTTTAAATTTTAAGTATTGTATTTTTTTAATTATTTATTGTATTTTAATTATTTATTATTTATTTATTCTCTTAAATTATTATTAAATAATTATTTAAATTAGTTTAAATTTTAATTATTTAATAATAAAATAAGAATATATATATATATATAAATTTATGTTTTAAAATAAAAGTAATTAATGTGATTAATCAAAGGTATTTAAGTATGATTAATTACATAAAATAAAATTAAAGTAAGCATGATTAATCAAATATGATTAAGTATGTTTTATAAGTATGATTAATGTGATTAATTAAAAGTAATTAATTAATTGGAATGATCAATTAAATTAGTGACTAATTAAAGTGATTAATTAAGTACTTAATCATGATATCAATAATAATATTAATTTTCTTGATTATATTAAATATGTTGGGGTTTTCACAAGGCATCACACAAGCATAGACACCAGAGTTAGCACAGTCCGAGCCCAAGTTTATGTGCTAAGAGAATTCATAAAACTCCATCAGGAGTGTGCCCCACGACCCATTAGTTAATCTTGATTAGATTAAATGTGTTGATTAAGGCGAGAGAGTCAGTAGTTTTCTTAGGCTAAGACATCGAGCTTAGAGGCTTTCGACCTTGACCTAGCCACTTACCCTAAAGAGAGTAATGTTTGTTTACAAACAAGATTTTTTTTTTTTACGCCTAACCCTATGTTTTCAAGTATAAGTTGCGCGAATGCGAGTTACCTTAGACTCTTCCCTAACAAACATTTGGTTGATGCAGATTCAATTATACAGGATGGTTAGGACTCGAGGAAATCAAGGTTGAGGGGAATCGTCGCAAGGACCGCCAACGTTGCCACCACCATCGCCTGAATTAGCTCTCATTTTGCGCTCTTTGGAGGCCATAAATGAGACTTTAAAGGGGTGTCAACCAGCAGGGATCGAAGTGGATCCCCCACTATCTGGAGTGGGTAACCCTGAAGCATCAAGGGATTCAGGAGGAGGGCCTCCACCCAAGGAAATCACTAGAGAACTGTAGAAGATCAAAATTCCAGAGTTTGTCGGGGTTCGTGCTAGTGAACGTGCAGAGGCATGGTTGGAAGGAATGACACGATGTTTCGCCTTAAGAGACTATGCTTCCACAACAAAGGCAAAAATAACGATCTTTCAGTTGAGGGACAATGCCTTGAATTGGTGGGGTAACCTAGAGAGGCAGTTGCACCTTACCCCAGACACCATCTCTTGGGAACTTTTTGAGGAAAGGTTCCAAAGGAAAGATCTACCAGCTTACTACGAGGAATAGCAGGTGGGAGAATTTCATGCTCTAGTATAGGGAAACATGGCTGTGGAAGAGTACGAGATCAGGTTCATGGAATTGGTAAAATATGTTTCGTACATTGATAATGATCAACGACAAGCAAAATTCTTTGTCTATGGGTTAAACCCTAAGATAAGGGCCATGATACGGATTTGGAAACCATCTTTAGTAGTGGAAGTAGTTGAAAATGCATGTTATGCTGAGAAACACATGAGATTAAATGGAGGTATGAGATCAACCTTTACACATCATCCTAGATTCGTGGGGAAGGCCCCTAGGATCTTCTCCAGGGGAGGGAGCTCTAGGCCACCTCCTTATGGTAATAGAGTTGCGCCAAGGATAGTTTCTAAAGATATTTCAATGGCCGCAGGTGCATCATCCCACTCATCACCAACGACGGAGGTAGGTCCACAACCTTCTTAGGGAGAAACTAATAGGGGTAGGGGTTCCAGGGGAAGGAACTCATTTAAGAGACCGTCATAGAGTAGTGCACAGGTTCAATATCGTGTTACATGTTGGGGATGTGGAGGACCCCATTACCAGCGTGACTACCCAGAGTTGCAAGAAGGATTTGTGCATAGAGAAGGAAAGGCCCCGATGGGAAGAGCAAGTGGCAACCACCAGATTTATGCAGCAGTTAATAATCGCCAGGAAGAACATCAATCCACGGTGGTGGAGTCGTCAGGTACGCTAAATCATATCAATGTTAAAATTTTATTTAATTCTGGTGCTACAGATAGTTTCATTTCACCTTCTACATTAGAAAAGAGTGGGTTGGCAGCCTACGAGCACGACGACTTTAAACAAGTCGAGATGGCTTCAGGGGAAAAACAAGCGGTAGGACCTAGCGTTGATAATTTTCTAGTAGACTTGGGAGTGTGTACTACCAGGTTGAAGGTATACCTCATTGCTCTCGGGATGTATGACCTAATCATTGGAATGGATTGGTTAGAATCCCATTGAGCTATGGTAGATTGTTTCACAAAAAGGGTGCTTTGTGTTGACGATGAAGGAAGGCCAGTAGAGATCCAAGGTGTATGGAGAAAGGTGTCTCTACGATTTATCTCAAATATGAAGGTTAAGCAGTGCATGAGGAAAGGGTGTTGACTGTATGTAGTGGAAGAAGTGAATGAAAGGAAAGGACCCTCTTGGGATCAATACCTAGTAATTTCAAAGTTTAAGGATGTTTTTCCGAACACGTTGCCAGGGTTACCTCCTGAGAGGGAGCTTGATTTTACTATTGAGTTAAAACCTAGTGCATAACCAATTTCCAAGACTTCTTATAGGACGACAACGCAAGAACTTTGTGAGTTGTAGATGCAATTGAAAGAGATACTTGACTTAGGGCTAATAAGACCCAGTGTCTCACCTTGGTGTGCACCAGTAATTTTTGTGAAGCAGAAGGATGGTTCCTTACGACTGTGTATAGATTACAGGGACTTGAACCGTGCTATAGTGAAAAATAGGTACCTAATGCCACGGATAAATGATCTCTTTGATTAGATGAAAGGGGCAACAGTATTCTCAAAAATTGATTTGAGATCAGGGTATCATCAGTTAAGGATTAAGGAAGGCGATATTCCTAAAACTACCTTTCGAACTCGTTTTGGGCATTACGAGTTTGCTGTAGTACATTTCAGATTGACCAATGCGCCAATAGTATTCATGACCCTCATGAATGGTGTATTCCATAAGTACTTAGACCTCTTTGTACAAGTCTTTCTATATCATATCCTCATCTATTCCAAGAACGAAAGAGAACATGAGGAACACTTGCGAGTGGTGTTGTCCTGCCTTAGAGAGAACAAATTGTATGGGAAGTTGTCAAAGTGTTCCTTCTTCCAGAAAGAAATTCACTATTTAGGTCATATGATTTTCGGTGAAGGAATCTCTGTGGACCCAGAAAAGGTAAAGGCCATTATGGAATGGCTAGTGCCGAAAAATTCTCATGAGGTAAGAAGCTTCATGGGGCTAGCAGGTTATTATCAGAGATTTGTGGAAGGGTTCTCTAAAATAGCGAAACCCATCACCACTTTGCAGGGTAAGGGGGTCAGGTATGAATGGACAGAAGAATGTGATAGTGCATTCATCGAACTTAAGAGGTTACTAAATAGTGCACCAATTCTATGAGTGCCAGATATGGAAAAGGACTTCACAGTCTGCATGGATGCCTCAAAGCAAGGGTTGGGGGCCGTGATAATGCAGGAAGGAGGAGTGATAGCTTATGCGTCAAGGAAGTTATAGAAACATGAGGAGCTTTACGCTACTCATGATTTAGAGTTGGCAGCTGTAATGCTAGATATGAAACTTTGGAGGCACTATCTAGTGGGGTGAAACTTTGAGCTCAAAATGGAACATGAAATTTTAAAACATCTCTTCATCCAAAGGGATCTTAATTCCAGGTAGAGGCGATGGAGTGAGTTTATGAGTGAGTACGATTTTGGTATTTCATACATCAAGGGAAAATAAAATGTGGTCGCAGATGCCTTGAGTAGGAGACCATGTGTCTTTTCCTTGGTACCCTTAAAAGTCAATATGAGGGAACGTGTGTTGACGCAACTTCGTGGAGACAGTTGGTATTTAAAGATTACTCCAAACCTCCAGAGTGGGAGGCAATTATATCCAAAGTATGAAGGATATAGCCTGGAAGAAAACAAACTATTAAGATATAAGGGAAGGATGTACATCCCCGAAGGTGGGGATATTCGAAGCATCATACTGAAGGAATCTCATAGAGCACTTTATTGCGTGCATCCGGGTGTGAAGAAAATGTACACATACATGAGGAAGCTCTTCTTTTGGGTAGGCATGAATCATGATGTGGTCCATTTTATCACCAAGTGTCTAGAGTGTCAGCAAGTGAAAGTCGACCACCATCACCCGACAGGTCTCCTACAACCACATGATGTTCCTATGTCCAAGTGGGAAGTCATTTCTATGGATTTTGTTGTGGGGTTGCCGCTCACATCTCATAGACACAATGCCATTCTTGTGATAGTTGATAAGTTGACCAAGAGTGCTCATTTTATTCCAGTTAGAGACACTTATGATGTCACTGRTGTGGCAYGCATGTTTGTAAGTGAGGTCATCCGTTTGAATGGGATACCCAAGAAGATCATTTCAGATAGGGACTCCAGATTCACTTCTAGGTTTTGGACAAGTTTGCAGTCAGCATTGGGGACGCAATTGAACTTAAGTACAACTTGTCATCCAGAAATAGATGGGAAAACTGAGAGAGTAAATCAAGTCATGGAAGACATTCTTAGGATGTATGTCATGGATAATCAAACCCATTGGGATAAGTACCTACCTTTGGTAGAGTTCTCCTACAATAACAGTTTTCATAGCTCCATCGGAATGCCACCCTACGAAGCTCTGTATGGAAGGCCATGCAGAACACCGTTGAGTTGGGAAAGATTAGAATATTGAGTAACAGTTGGGCCAGAATTGATTCGAGA
The DNA here is from genome assembly GCA_009831015.1 of Picea engelmannii. NCBI lineage: Eukaryota > Viridiplantae > Streptophyta > Pinopsida > Pinales > Pinaceae > Picea > Picea engelmannii. The sequence goes on along the minus strand of ML795071.1, from coordinate 13,778 downwards.
GATGGAGGAACGGGTGATATAGATTAGGCAGAGACTAAAGGAGGCACATGATAGACAAAAAAGTTATCTTGATGCACATAGGACTGACCGAAGTTATGAAGTGGGAGATCAGGTTTTCATTCGTATCAGGCCTAATAAGAGTACCATTCGATTTGAGAAGGGGAAAAAGTTGTCACCTCGATTTATAGGACTGTTCAAAATCCAAGAGAAAATTGGACCCGTTGCCTATCGTCTCGTACTGCCACCCCACTTGCATAAAAATCATAATGTTTTTCATGTATCTGTTCTACGTCAATATGTTGTTGACAAATCACATAAACTAAATTGGAAGGAATTGTAGGTATCGGACGTGGGAACCCTCGCGGTATAACCATTATGCATATTGGACCATAGAGTCTGACAGCTCAAGAACCATCTGATAGACCAAGTTAAGGTCCAGTGGGACAAGTATAGTCCAGGATCTGCTACTTGGGAGGATGCTGAGACATTACGACGAGATTATCCCTCACTTTTTTTACCACCTCGAGAATATGTTTCTCGAAGGTTGGGTGTATGTAACACCACCTTTTGACTTAGACAACTAGGATTACCTGAAGCCTAATCACCTTTATTTTCTATTCACAGTGAAACTATTAATGATACACTTGAAATTTTAAGACGTAGGAACCTTTATGAATGTTTAAATGTTATTTGAATGATGATGGATATGATGCGATCTATTATGTGAATGTAAATTCTATGAATGTTTAAACGTTATTTGAATGATGATGGATATGATGAGATCTATTATGTGAATGTAAATTCTATGAATGTTTAAATGTTATTTGAATGATGATGGATATGATGCGATCTATTATGAGAATGTAAATTCTATGAATTTTTAAATGTTATTTGAATGATGATGGATATGATGCGATCTATTATGTAAATGAAAATTCTATGAACGAGTAACGTCAATTGAATTATGGGGATATTATGAGATCTATTTCTAACTTGAAAACTTTGATATTAAAGTTGTTGGTACGTGGATATCGAATTGAGATTGTGGTTGTATGAAATTACATGATGATAATGCATAGATATGTATGAGTTGTGTTATAGACTAATTTGCAGGTCAATGGGATATGAAATAGCCAAGGGATAATGGTAATTAAAGTGGATGTCATGACCACCGACCAAGAAACAATATGGTATGAATCTTTGTATGTGAAATTATATTGGTACAAATGCATTGTTATGATATATGGACTAGTGCAGGTTTTCAGGTGGTGAGACTGCCCAAAAACTGAATAAACAATGACAGAATTCCCAGCAACATGGTGCCACTATATATTCCATTGTAGGGTGTGGACCCTAGTCCTATTAAGAGGGGTGGATGAATTTCCCACCGTGTATCCTCTGAAACCTGGAGTCATGGGAGGACGGTGTTAGCTCACGCTCCCCTAGACGTGTGATGATGACTGTCAATTGCCTACTGGGGAAGCTTGGTCAAGATAGTGACACTTACGCTTACAGGTTATATTTGGAGTTAGGTCAATATAGTTGATGCCCCAAGATAGTGAAACAGAGGAAGGATAGGAATGGAAGATGAAAGTAAGTTAGGGAGGAAGGATGAATACAAATAGTTGAGAGTGTATGGAGATTTGCCTTATGGTGGAATTTATTGTTTTTCCTTCTGAAAAGAAAATGTGTATATATGTATATTCATAATTACTTAACTGAACTACAATTGTCTAAGTAAACATTGTTGGGCTAGATTATTGTAATTAATAGATTTTGCAAACATTTGATTGGTTTATTATCTTTTATAAAATGAATATTCTTGTTGATTGGATTGGATGCATACCAAAATTACTATAGAGGTGATAGTTATTGTTATTAGTACATGCACAAGACTTGTATGTACTAGCTACACATGAATTTCTTGCACATGTACACTAGTATGTATGAGTTTTCTTGGCTTACTTACTGATAATGTTGTTTATTGGATATGAATGTGTGAACCATGTGTCATTTCCCTTGTATCATAAATTACTTTAACTTTGGGATGAAGTTTCCTGAAGGGTGGGTGTATGTAACAACCCTGATTAATTAATTAATTATCATGATTAAATATTTGTTTAATGAATATTAGTTTAATTAATTAATTAATTAATTATCATGATTAAATATTTGTTTAATTAATTTTAGTTTAATGAATTATTATTTTTTATTATGAAGACTTGGTTAATAATACAATTGTATTGGTAGATGGACCCATTTATGGAGGGGGGATAAGGTGGTTGAGACTTAATGGGGGGATAATACGATGAATAATGAGGAAAGGAGGATAAGGAAAGGGGGAACACTCAGGAAGGGGGTGTTCTTTTGGTTTGGGGGGTAATAGTTTTTTGGGAGATTGGAGGAAGGAGAAGGGAGGAGGAGAGGAGATTGTGTATATGTTTTTGTGCTTACAGACTTGAGGAGTTTCACAGGGGGCACCTATTGCTGGGAATTTTGGGCTCGGGGGCTAGGAAACCGTAAGGAATCCCGAGGACAGGGAGCCAGATAGGATATTCCTAGCAGGCTGGGAGGTTAGTCAGTTTTGGGCAGAGCTTCAGCTTGGACAGAGTTTTAGAACAACATCATCTTGAGGTATTTATCATCATTATTATGCTGTGATCATTATTGTTATGTTGTTATTTTTTATTATTTTTTATGCTGAATATGGTATTCATTATCATGTTGCTAATTTTTAAATTATGTTGAACAATGAGTTGTTATTATGATGAAAAGAGAACATAACATAAATTATTATAGCATTTCTATATTTAAATTTATGTTTTATAAGGCTTTGTTTGGACAGGCCTTACAAACATGAAACTTTCCCTAAGTTCTAATCATTGAGTTTACTAATTAAAAAGAGATGGGAAACATACCTTTTAAATGTTGCTTCCTCTTGCCATTGCCTTCCTATCTCCACTTCAATGCTCTTGTGATATTAAATCTGCAAGGGAACACAAACCAACCAAAGTGAAAGCAACACAATGTACTCAACAAGAACTTATGCATGTGATCACAAAATCATACAATAAAACAAGAATAGTTTTATGGGAAAGAAACATATTGTTGTATCATATTAAATGAAAGTGGAGATTACAACCAAAAGCCTTGATGTTGCAAGGTCCCCTTCCGATGTCCCTTTTCTCCAACACACACACTTGCTCCAACCTTGAATGAAGAAGATCCACAATGACTTGATGAACTGAAATGAAGCCCTCAAGTATGAACTGAAATAGAATTCCTCATCCAATTCTTAGAATATTCAATATTAATATTTCTTGAACCAACCTTAGCCTTTTCCATGAGAGATCCTTCTTTATATAGGGGAAAGAGAGATGGTTGAAGAGATTAGTATGATCCCACCAAATCAAAGAAGCAAGTAATATCCAAACCATTAGGACACCACCTCATCTTCTAGAAGATCCCCTTCTATAACTTTCATGAAACTTGACCTTTTCTTAGTCTTTTGACATCGTCACACCCTAGCTATAGAGAAACCTGTAGAGACATCACGGCCTAGCTTTAGAGCAGGGGGTGATGATTAGGCATCATCACACTATGTGTATAGCGCAGCCTGCGATGACCTTCCTTAATAGGGGTTTTGATAAGAGAAAGCCAGTCACCTTCTTCAGGAAGAAAGACTCTTTTTGGGAACATGAACACATGTTTGTCAATGAATCACTAGGGTGACCAAAATAATGCGTAACAGAAGGGCCAAATACGATTCCACCTTCACATGGTTGGCCATGTTCAATAGAGATTAAATTATTCTTGAAACCAAGAGATGCTCATTTAGGTATTCTACTTTAGTATTTCTAGAGTCTTGTACATTTTGATATGTCTGTTTATTTATTTAATTATTATTTAGTCATATAACCTTTTATTCTATGATGATTTCTACTGGTCTTTGCAATGGAAACGAAAATAAAAACTATCATATGTGTGATGTGGTTGTATAATCTCCCACCTCATCGAGCTCATGGATACAGGTAGTTAGTACTCATTTTTCCATTTTAGTTAGTGTGTGTGCACAATTGCCAAAGATTCATGTTGATATTGTTGATGCCATTTCCTAGTAGTTTTCTTTGATGATAACTTATGTATATTCAATATCAGAACAAAACATTTTTTTTAACCTCTATTGACTATGGTAATGTGCCTTTCTAATTCCTATTGAAGTATAATATTGTTCTGAATCTTGGAGACAACAAGATTGTTCAAGCACAATAAGTTGAATTTTTCTCTAATTCATTACCACAATCTACATTTGCTTATAGATGTAGATATATAGGCTCTATGATGTCATATATTTTCTAGTTATTCTTTGAGAATAACTTCAAGTAACTTTTAAATCAATTTAGAGTTATAAATGTAACAATACATATTTATTGATGCATGTAATTCCAAACCAATGTATATTTCAACCCTTTACTAAATTATGGGCACAAATCACCCTAATATATAATCTTTAGGGTTTACAACATATCCACAATCATGTAACTTGTAACTTTTAAAATACCAATACCATACATGGAGTTTTCTTCCTAGGGCGTGCATTTTCCATCATGCCCTAGTTTCATGCACTTTAATGCATTTACAAGGAAATTCACAAATAAAGGTATGAACATATGTAAAATGATAAAATACAAACTACACAACTTGAACCACTAAATTTGGAGCTCATATGTGTCTTAGGTGTGCATCTTAGAATAAGACAATTTTACCCTCCATTTTACAAAAAGCCTTGAATCTTATTTCAAGGTAGAAGTCTTTATTCATTGAAAATCTACGGATGATATATATATAGATTTGGAATGTTATTAACTTAACCCCAAACATTATATCACTAAATTTGGAGCTATATAGAAGCATGAGAGTGCATTTCCATTAGGTCACTCTCTACTGTTTTGGTCTCTCAATTTATAAGACAAATTCTTCCTCTTTTACACAAAAACCACTTTTATGTTTGCAAATGAAAATATAAATATGTAGAAAGGTGTAAAATTATACACCCTCAAAAACTTGAATCACTCAAATTGCAGGTGCTCTAACACATGTGCGTGCATTTTTGTCAATCTTGGAGTGCATTTTGCACAAGGTAACAAATT
>ML795070.1:907725-940298 GCA_009831015.1 Picea engelmannii | reverse complement strand
GCCCAGGAGATCTCACATCTCCTAGAAGCCTTTGAAGCTTCGATCTAGCCTCCTCAACTCATGACACCTGTTTGTCAGTCCTGTAAGACGTCTCTCTCTCCTATCTGAATCTGAGAAGGAATACTTTCTGAATGAAAGTCTCTAAGCTATTGACTCTCTCTGAGATCAATATCACTCTGGATCTGCATGCTCCCTGTGAAGCTTGACTCCCTTTGAGTCTATACGATCTCTTTAACCCCTTGCTTCCACTGCATCTGTTGACTTCTTCTGAAGTTTAATCTCCTATAGACTGTGCTAGGAGGTTGCTCCTCCCTACTGGATCCTAAGGGTTGACTCCCTCTAAAATCTAGCTACTTCTAAGCTGGTACTTGGTGTGGTTGCCTGCCTCACCACTGGTGGAGTCATCTGCTTCTCTTCATAGTATGGCTTATTAATGCCATGTATCTGTATGAGAACATGCTTGTTTTACTGCATCGTTTCTAGGTAGGCCCTTCTGGCATTACTGACTCTTCCTGATGATCTGAAGAGTGGTCAAATTAATTGTACGATAATCTTTGGAGCCTTCTACACCTCACAGTCAATCTCCATAAGAGATACTTTTCTTTGTCTTCTACTTCACAAGGGTGTGTATGTTCGTGTACACAGTTCTATGTCTCGGCTAGAGACTGTCTAAATAGTTGCCTCCTGCAACCGTCATCATAGCTTCTTCTCAGAGCTATCACCTGTGACCTGCCCAGAACAAGAGACAAGAAAAACATTTCCATGGTAACCTCCATGGAATGATTAGTAATCAAGAACATCTTCTAGAGGAGATCAATTTCATATTACAGACAAGTATATCTTTAACAATGAGCATTTTCTTAATGGTAATCATACCGACAATATTTAGGTGTACCTAAACATTTGATAGCAATAACAAATAATAAAGCTATAAAGACTGCTATCCTAGGTTAAATACTTCCTTAAGCAACAACAATATAAAATATCAAACCTGACATGCAAACCTGGAGTCTGGTGTTGTTGTCCTACTTGAGTTTCCTTCTATCGTTTATATGAAAATACCATTGTCTAAAAGAAAAAATTTCATCCTTTGATGCCTTTGAGTGATCTTCGGCTTCTGCTGCATGTGCATGGTGTTTCTTCTTCTCCTTTTCTTTCTCATGTTTGTGAGGACATTGTGTGACATAATGTCCCATTTTCCTGCAGTTGAAGCATTGAACCTTTGACACATCCCTCTTACGACGTGGCTTCTTAGACCTCCTTGGACTGTCTTCTTCTCTTTTCTTTCTCTTCTTCACTTGTGTTGCAAGTGCTTGGTTTTCCTCATCATCTACCTTTTATTTCTTGGACATCAATCGAGATTCCTCTTGAGAGCAATCTGCCCATAACTTGTCAAACTTGGGTAACTTCCTTCTTGCACGAATTCCTTGGACAAATGGGTCCCAAGAGGGAGGGAAACTATTTAGTGTACTGGTTACTAGTTCAACATCTTCTACTGGATCTTCAATGTATGCTAACTGGTCTTTGATCCGTGAGATCCTTGTAAAGAGGTTGGCTATCGTCTCTGACTTGTTCATAGTCACATTTCTGAGTTGATGCCGAAGGGTAAACTTCCGACTAGTSTGAGTCTGGTTAAGGCATCAAACATTTCCTTTGCAGTCTTTAGTTCTGATACATTGGGTATCAGGTGACCCTTGATTGAGTCTGTCAAGATCCTCTTGGCCTTGACCTCATTCTTCTTGAACTTTGCCTTTGCTTCTTYGTCTTCGGGTTCTGGAAGCATCTTCTTGACGTGATCCAATAATTCATTCTCTTCTAGAATGAGTTGTATTCTATGCTTCCAAGGTCTGAAGTTATYTGCTYCATCCAATCTATCCTCAACTCTCATATTGGTTGACATTTTCATCGGTAGAAACCCTARCACTGAAAAACCTTGATTTTTCAGACTTCACCAAACTGCATGTTGAGGGTTTCAGGGGGTGCGCTAGGTTAGGGTGCATTGGTCTGTGAATGGATTATTCCCAATGTCTTTGGGATAGTGCTCAACAAGCTTGACAAAGTATTGCAGCTGGAAGATGCTACAAGGTGTCACTGTACCGATCTTCCTTCTAGTGGTTAAATTGTTCTGAAGGTAACCAACTCCGATACCATGTTTGGATTTTCCTTATTTACAGAGCATTAGTGTTACTAGTGTTCCTTTACTTTGTTACCATTAACATCTATATCATGTACTGAACAATAGCAACATAAACAAGAGACAAAAATAACACACGAGATTTATCCTAGGAAAACCCCAAATGGGGGAAAAACCCAACAACCTTTCTTAAATAGATTATGTTCACAAAGCAAGTCCAATCAGATAAACCCTAGCACAAGTGCTAGCTCAACCCGATATACCACCCCAACTGCAACAACAACACCATACAAAGGTAGTGCACTGAGGAGTAGCACACAAGAGAGAGATACCAAAAGACTAAACAATAATAAACTGTGCAACTAAAGCTACTGCGTCACCTCCTCCAAACTTGTGCCTTGCTTCTGTGTAGCTGGGAGAGTGTGAGTGAGTGAACAAATGAGCTAAGGCGCCTCCTTATTTATAGTCTTCTTGTCCTTCTAGCTCGATCAACTTCTCTTCTGGGAAGGTGTCTTTTCATTATACTTTATTCTTTTGGGCCGACTTTTCTTCTATGGTATTTCAATATCTGTTCAATAGATCTCTTGCTTCCAGAATCTTCTCCGCATTTAAGAAAGGTCATCTAGGAGGGAAATATCCTCCTGCACCTACCAAAACATCAACATTTTCATGGGAAAAGAGAATTAAAAGAAATATGATGTTGTGCAAGATGTAAAATATCACAATTATCTGACATAACTAGGTAGTAGGAAATTATTTTTGGCTGAGTTTTTTTGGGGGTGCTTCATACATGTTTTAGAGAAAATCTATAGACGTATTTGACCCATAGATAGGGTAGTACCCATGACACATGATTGTTTTTGTTGCTAGCATTTATTCCAATCCCAAACCTGCTATATGTTATTTTCTCTAGAATTTTAGTGTTAGCAATGATATTTATTCCCTTGTTTCATCACATGACAATCAAATGAATGGCTTTGGGAGGACATCCATTTGGGTATTTGTTGATATAGGTTTTCTTTGCCTTCCATATTATAAAGCTTGTTTTGCTTTGATCTTTCTTGTTTTAAAGCTTAAACAACTCGATGATTGCCTTCCATTATTTCACTGCCTTCATTTTTTTTTAATTTCTATTAATTGCTTATGAGTTTGTAGTAAACCAAGGATATTTGCTTGTACTTGATGTTCTTCCCTCCTGTTTGGATAGAGGAAGCGATATTTCTTCACAACATTGACCTGTATTATTGCATTCTCTCAATGAAATACGTTAAATGATTGGTTGTAGCTTACACATTGTTCAGGCTAAGTGTTTTCTTTAAGTTTATTTATTAAAGCCATATTGTTTTTGTATGAATGAGCTGTAAGTTTTCAATTTATTCTAGATGGGTGGTTGGTTGTCTGTTTACATGGCTTGATTGTACAACTTTTAGCCTTTGAACAAATATTAAAGTTTGCTCCACCTTTTCGTAATTGGCTTGATAAATAATAGTTTTGCAATGTCTTACAGGAGGTTTGAAATATTCATATTATTTGCTTATTTAATATTCATTCAAGTCAGGTGCTTGGGTATTTGACTCTACCGGCTTAAAAGAGAACCAATCTTTGAGAAAAGATAACAATATGTCTTTTACAAGGCAACCCAACTATTTGAAGACTCTAGATAACTTTATTACCAGTAGGGATGTAATGTCCCCCACCACTTAATGAAGAGGTTATGAGAGACTCAAGAGTCTAGTTGTCCCCACTAGACTATAGTCTCATGCATCATCGGGACAAAAGACAACCCAAAGCCATTACCTATGCACAAACATTGTAATATTAAGTTGACTTTCGGAGAATAAGGTAAACTCTAAAGGAAAGAAAAGAACATGTGTGGAAAAGCTAGGAGTTAACCCTAGGGGTTAACTAACTCAACAAAGAAATAGATCTGGAGTATAAAAGAAAGGAAGGGCGCACTTCTCACTCATTTTGGATTATTATTACATTTTGCATTTGGGCTCTTGAGCACAAAGGAGTTTTGAGGGTTCTGAGATTAGAAACCCTAGAGATCAATTCGGTGGTGAAATATCCCACCTATCTGTATCCAAGCTTGGCCTCGGGGTTGCAATACTCCTCCCACACCATTCTACAACAATTACAGGTACCATATATTAGCCAAGGAATGAACAGTGCGCAACCTAGGGGGTTTCCATCAAGGGGGGTGCACCATTTGAAGAAGAAGAGTTCGATCCAAGAAGTGGAGGAGGGATTTGGGCATATAGACTTCTGGGTTTTCTCTGTAAGGCCTAGGCCATCATTTCCAGCCTATTTTGGGAGAGGTTTACTTGCCATATGATTTGTTAGAGCTTGGCACGAGTTGGAGAGGAGGGCACACTACAAAACAAGGTTTCATTTATTTGGAGGATCAATTCTTCATTTATTGAGCTGGAGACTTCACCAGGGGTTTTGTCTTGCCCCGATCTACTCTTCCAGCCAGTTTCATAGCATTTGGAGGTTTCTAGCAGTGAGGCTGAAATATTGGTCTCTTCAGTCATCTAAGAGGGTGCAACTCAGTTTGAGGTTTCAGTTATAGGAGGAGTAGATCTCTATCATTCAGCCTGAGACTTCAGGAGGGGATTTTTCTTGCCCCAATCTACTATTCCAACCAATTTCAGAGTATTTGGAGGCCTCTAGCAGCGGGGCCGAAATATTGAGTATATTCAGCCATCCAGAAGGGCGTAACTCAACTAGGGGGGTTTAGATCTGATTCCTGGAAGGAAAGAAATCAAACTTGTGCTTTGCATCAGCTTATTGTATTGCCTTTAGAGGCTTATATCTTTAGTGTTGAGCATTTTGTAGCAACTATTGTTCGAGTGGATATTCTTATTGGTATTCTTCCAGATCTGCAGATCTGTTGTATCAAGATCTCTATATTATCTAAATAAAGGTCAGATCTAAGCTATTTGGTTCCATATTGGTGTTTCTTGTTGTATATTGTTTTTTCCTTGTGTTATATTTTCAAATCCATGTATACATGCTTTGATCTCATAAACACAAACCCTAATGCACAACTTCATGAGTAAACCTACAAACACACAACTAAACAAACAATATACAATGAACAATTAGTGTTTCCAACAAAAAAATTGGCTTGGAAACATTATAGTGGTATCAGAGCATTGATCCTCCCAACCAATGGGGATTAGCGCATGCATAAATTAAATGGTATCTATATGGGAAGACGCAGAAAGAAGACAGGTGAACCAGAGGTAGAAATGGAAGGTTCATGTGAGGATAGTGAGCCACAAGCTCTAGCAGGTTTTGCAAAGGATTTACAACACTCCATAAATCAGACACAAAGTGCACTTGAGCACCACCTATAGGAGAACCAGGAAACAATGCGTAGGGGACAATTTGAAATGAGGGAGACCTTGGAAAGAGTAAATGCCATCGAAAAGAAGATTGCACAACTCTTATTATAGATAACCCATGTAGGAAAGGGACCAAAAATCTATGCAGACAAAGAAGCCAATGTTTCTCATGGGGAAACTAGACCTCATCAAGAGTAGAGCTTTCACTACCACAATGAGGGACAAAGTTTTGGAGGAGGGGATTCTAAGGGGATAACACACAATAGAGCTACCCCTAGACCCTACCTACCTACCTACATTTTTGCATAACCATGCACAACACAACCACCATGATGAGATTGAGGACAATTTTGAGGAATATGCCAAGGAATATGAATCATTGAGTGCAGGATTCAGAAGGCAAGTCACACTAGACCAATATTGCAGAATCAAATTCAGGGGTAAGCCCAAATAGTATCACCAGAACAACAATGAATTGGAGCGCAGGGTAGGCAAGATGGAGATCCCATATTTTGATGGTTCTTCCAAGGTGACTGCGCAAGCTTAGGTGCAAAAGCTTGGTACCTATTTACAACTTAACTCAATGAGGGAGATGGATGCCATCAAGTTTGCCACTATTTACTTGGAGGGTGAAGCTCATGACTGGTGGTACCATGGGTTAACTACACTGGGCCATAATCAAATTACTGCTTACAAAGAGTTCACACAAAGGCTTATTGATAGGTTTGACCAGGGGGATCCAAAACTACATTTTAGGGAACTCACCCCGCTCAGGCAGGGAGGGTCACCATAGGTATATATAGAGGAGTTTAAGAGGATAGTAGTTATGGTGCATGATGTGTCTCAAGAGAGACTAATGATGCTCTTCACAGAGAGGTTGATGGAGCCCTTAAGGGGTTGGGTCAAGGCTTTTAAGCCTACCAACTTACAGGAGGCTATATGGAAGACTAGGGACTTGGGATCAACAACAAAGACTAAATTTACTCCTAGACCTCCCCTAAACCAAGGGGGAAGAGACCAAAGACCCCCTATGAACCAAAGGGGAAGAGACCAAAGGGGGTTTGACCGAGGAAGAGGTAGAATGGATGAGACTACGAAGAGGGAATTGAGAAGGAAACATATGTGCTTTACATGCAAAGAGCCTTGGGACCCAACAAACAAATGCATGGGTAAAGACAAGGCTCACTACATTGAAGTGATTTCCGATGACAAGGAGGAGGAAGATTTCGGCCATATAGAAAACATGGAGGCAAATCCCACATAAAATGCAGAGGAGGATGCAGGTCACAACTTTACAACAAACGAAGAAGGTAACGATAGCATCGATCAGTGGGGTACCAAATTCAACACCTTCAGGATGAGAGGAGTGCTACAGGTGCAAAAAGTTTCAGTTCTAATTGATGGGGGTGCTTCACACAACTTCATTGATTCAACCCTACTACAAAGAAGACATATACCTACAACTGAATTTGAAGGTTTTTGTGTAGAGGTAGCCGGGGGGGGGGGCAAGGGGGGTGCACTATGCCTTGTGACATGTATAATCCAAGAATGAATCTTACATTGGGCATGCATGATTTGGCACAAGATTTATATTTAATGGATTCTCCAAACACCAACATCATCCTTGGAGTTCAATGGCTTAGTACATTGGGGCCAATCACTACCAACTACAAGACCATGGAGATGTCTTTCATGGAGGAAAATGGGAAAAAGGTGGTACTCAGGGGTATGATAGGAAATGCACCTAGAGTGGTTACATCAAAGCGCATGGAGGCCATCTTTAGGAGGGAGGACATTGTGTATGCAACATAATGTAGAATATCGGTTCGGGTGGATAAAAAAGGGGATACTCATTACTCTCCAGAGATTCTAAGAATCATTGACAGGCACAATAAGGTCTTTGAACCCATTCCACCAGGAGCACCACCAGATAGGGGGTTTGAGCACATCATAGAATTGGAAGAGGGAGTGAAACCTGTCATCACCACTCCTTACAGGCACCCAAAGAAATTTAAAGACGAGATTGCGAAGGCTATCAAAGAACTGTTAGATATGGGCCACATTAGGCCAAGTTCCAGTCCCTTTGCATCTTTAGTGGTGTTAGTAAAAAATAAGGATGGGACCATGTGCATGTGCATTGATTACATGGCATTGAATAAGAAGACGATCAAGCACTAATACCCCATCCCTAGGATTGATGAGCTATTGGATGAGCTTCATGGGGATGTATACTTCACAAAGATTGATTTGCGCTCTGGCTATCATCAGATAAAAATGAGGGAGAAAGATGTACCCAAGACCGCTTTCAAATGTCACTATGATCACTATGAGTTCTTGGTGATGCCCTTTGGGATAACTAATGTGCCAACCACCTTCCAATCTTGCATGAATCATGTCTTTAACAAGCAATTAAGGAAGTTCCTCTTGGTCTTCTTTGATGGCTTGTTGATCTACAACAAAACATGGGAGGAGCATCTGCAACATGTTGAATTTTTTTTAGCCATATTGGAAAGACAATCTCTATATGCTAAAGAATCCAAATGTGAATTTGGAATGACAAAGGTACTCTATTTGGGACACATCATTGGGGTGAAAGGATTACATGTACACTAAGAGAAGATACAAGCTATACTTGATTGGCCAACACCTAGGACACTCACCGAATTAAAAGTGTTTCTTGGCATTTGTTGCTATTATAGGAGGTTTGTCAAAGGTTTCTCTCAACTTTGCGCACCTTTGACCGATTTGACCAGGAAGGGTGCATTCAAGTGGAGTCAAGAAGCACAATTGACTTTTGACAAGATGAAGAAGGTAATGAGCACTTGTCCGGTATTGGCTCTACCATATTTCACACAACCCTTCACAGTGGAGTGTGATGCCTCATGGGAGGGAATTAGAGCAATGTTTATGTAGAATAGGCACCCTATTGTCTATGAGAGGCGAAAACCAAGGGGTCTCGAGCTTCTCTATACCATCTATGACAAAGTGTTGTTATCCATCATGCATGCATTGGCTAAGTTTAGGCAATACTTGGTTGGGGGAAAATTCGTTGTGAGGACAGATCACAACAACCTCAAGTACTTTTTGGATCAGAAGGACTTAAATGAGAGACAACAGAAATGGGTTAGCAAGATCCAGGCTTATGACTTTGACACTGAGTTTGTCAAAGGGAAAAATAATGTGGTGGCAGATGCGTTATCCAAAATACCATCAGTTTATGCTATGATCGACATTTCAGTTGACTGGAAGGCCCACATTTTGGTGGAATACTCAAAAAACAGGTTTGCATGCGAATTGATGGATGCACAGGTACAATATGACAACTTCAGAATTTTGGACGACATCATATATCACAAGGGCCGAATCTTCTTGGTTCTCGAGTCAACCTTTACAACCAAAGTGCTACAAGCATGCCACGATTCACCAATAGCAGGACATCAGGGGTTCGTCAAGACATACATGCAAATAAGGGAAATATTTGCTTGGAAGGGCATGAAGGAAGATGTGATACACCACATCAAGGAATGCAACACTTGTCAGGTGAATAAGGATGAACACACTCATCCAACATGATTACTGCAATGACTTCCCATTCCTGAGCACAGATGAGAAAGTATATCCATGGATTTCATCATAGAATTTCCCAAGGCCGAGGGCAAGGATTGCATTTTTGTGGTGGTGGATAGGTTAACCAAGTTTGCTCACTTTTTCGCTATTGCCATAGATTACAGTGCAACACAGGTTGCAGATTTGTTCTTTAGAGAGGTTTTTCAGGTTGCATAGTTTACCCAAAACCATTGTGAGTGACAGGGACAACATGTTCATGAACACCTTTTGGCAGGAGCTATTCAGGTTGGTAGGTACGAACTTAACCCCCAATACTAGCTATCATCCTCAAATTGATGGCCAAACGAAGATAGTCAACAAGTGGATTAAGGCTACCTTCGGAACTATGTTTCAGGGAAACATACGACATGGGTTAAATGGCTTCATTTGGGGGAATATTGCTACAACACCACCCATCACATGTCTATTGGTGTGTCACCGTTCAGATCCTTATACAGTTACGATCCCCTCTCCTTTGTGGAGATTGTCTTTGGTGACAACAGGGCTTCCATGGTTCAGGATTGGATTCAACAGAGTCAGGATATACTCTAAGAACTTAAAGACCACATGCAAAAGGCACATAATAAAAAAAAGGTACATGCAAACAAGCACATGGTGGAGTGCACATTTGAGGTTGGTGATTTGGTTTACTTGAGGCTTCAACCTTACATACAAGCATCCATTAAGAGGAGTGGCACAGAAAAGCTCCAACCTCGCTTCTTTGGAGCATACAGGGTAAACAGAAAGGTAGGGGTCGTGGCATATGAGCTTGATCTACCAAAGGGCAACACAATACACAATGTCTTCATGTGTCATGCTTAAAGAGAGCCATAGGTAAACACATCCTTCCTATTGAGGAACTGCCACCTTTGGATGAAGAGGGGCAATTGATATGGATTCCAGAAGAAATATTAGAAGTAAGGGAGAAGAGGTTAAGGAAGAGGAGCATCAAGGAATACTTGGTCAGGTGGAAAAAATTACCCATAGAGGATGCCACTTTGGAAGGTGGACATGTTCTTCAAGAGACAGGTTCAAAATTGCTTGTGGACAAGCAATTTCTAGCAGAGGAGACTGTAATGTTCCCCACCTCTTGATGAATAGGGCATGAGAGACTGAATAGTCTAGTTGTCCCCACTAGACTATAGTCTCATGCATCGTGGGGACAAAGACAACCCAAATCCATTACCTAATCACAACGTTATAATATTAAGTTGACTTTGGGAGAAAAAGGTAAACTAAAGGAAAGAAAAGAACATGTGTGGAAAAGCTAGGAGTTAACCCCAGGGGTTAACTAACTCAACAAAGAAATATATCTGGAGTATAAAAGAAAGGAAGGGTGCACTTCTCACTCATTCTGGATTATTATTACATTTTGCATTTGGGCTCTTGAGCACAAAGGAGTTTTGAGGGTTTTGAGATTACAAACCCTAGATATCAACTCTGCGGTGAAAGATCCCACCTATCTTGATCCAAGCTTGGTCCAGGGGGTGCAATACTCCTCCCACACCATTCTACAACAATTACATGTACCATCTATCATCCGAGGAAGGAAGGAACAATGCACAACCTAAGGGGTTTCCAGTAAGGGGGGCACACCATCTAAAGAAGAAGAGTTCGATCTAAGAAGTGGAGGAGGATTTTGGGCATATAGATTTATGGGTTTTCTCTGTAAGGCCTAGGCCATCATTTCCAACCTATTTTGGGAGAGGTTTACTTGCCATATGATTTGTTAGAGCTTGGTATGAGTTGGATAGAAGGAGGGCGCACTATAGAACAAGGTTTCATCTATTTGGAGGATCAATTATTCATTTATTCAGTTGGAGACTTCATCAGGGGGTTCGTCTTGTCCCGATCTACTCTTCCGACAAGTTTCATAGCATTTGGAGGTTCTTAGCAGTGATGCCGAAATATTGGTCTCTTCAGTCATCCAGGAGAGCACAACTCAGTTTGAGGTTTCATCTATAGGAGGAGCAGATCTCTATCATTCAACATGAGACTTCATGAGGGGATTTGTCTTTCCACGATCTACTATTCCAACCAGTTTTAGAGTATTTGGAGGCCTCTAGCAGCAGGGCTGAAATATTTAGTATATTCAGCCATCCAAAAGGGTGCAACTCAGCTAGGGGGGTTTGGACCTGATTTCTGGAATGAAAGAAATCAATCTTGTGCTTTGCATCAGCTTATTGTATTTCCTTTGGAGGCGTATATCTTTAGTATTGAGCATTTTGTAGCAACTATTGTTCCAGTGGATATTCTTATTGGTATTCTTCCAAATCTGCAGATCAGTTGTATCAAGATCTCTATATTATTTAAATAAAGGTCAGATCTGAGCTATTTGGTTCCATATTGGTGTTTCTTGTTGTATCTTGTCTTTTCCTTATGTTATATCTTCAAATCCATGTTTACATGCTTTGATCTCATAAACACAAAACCTAATGCACAACTTCATGAGTAAACCTGCGAACACACAACTAAACAAACAATAAACAATGAACAATTAGTGTTTCCAGCAAAAAAATTGGCTTGGGAACATTACAATGGAAGCCACTTATCTAATATCCAACATAAGCATGGTATTCAATTTTTATGAATCAAGGAGTTGAGATCTTACATGTGTTGTGTTGTGAACCATGAAGAAATGATCCATAATCTAGATCGCTGGTTTTTTGTTTTTGAAAGAACTTGCTAGTGTATATTGAGTTAACTTTGGTATGTCTTTGGTGATTTGGCCGAAATTGCCCTCTATTTGTATAAGTACATGCCTACCTTGACATGTTGGTAGTGTAGTTGAGCTCCATGGTAAAATTCTAGATAGTTTTACACCTCGAATGACATTTTGACAGGAATATTCTAAGATACGTTTTAAAAATAGGTTTATTTGTATTGTTTTGTTGAACATTGATAAGATTTACTTACAAACATCATGTTGAGTAAATAACACATTTTTTTTGAGGAAAACCCTCGATTACTTCCCTTCATTTCGAGGATGGTACCCAGGGTAAACCCTAAAATCTTCAAGGCACAAGACCTGTCAACAACAAGGCTTGAAGCCATTAAAATAATATACTCATTAAAAGCTCAACACGTCACTTACATGAATTGAACCTAGGTGGGGAGGATAATAATCATTCCTCTCAACCACCCGAGCTAAAGCCCAATTGACCAAGTAAACAACACATTACACACAACATCTTGTGATTTAACAAATTAACACACTATTTCAATCCTTTTGATTGAGAAGAAACCTGCCATAAGCTCGACTTCCAAAGGATTGGAAGGCAAAATTTATTTGTTTTATAGTAGTATCTTTGTTGCGTTAAGAACAAAATTGTTGATCTTTTTAAAATCGATGATGTGCTTGGAATGCATGGATCTAAAGTCATATTGATTAAAGATGAGTTCCGTGACTAACATATGATTTGAAAAAAATACAATGAGTTTAATGTGGATACTCATGGTTAGACATACTATGTAATAAAATTAATAAATTTTCTTTGATCCCCTTTCTAAAATGAAAATATATCATTGATTATTAAGCATTTATGATTTGACAAAATAAAATGAGCTTAATGTGGATACTTTCTAAAATGAAAATATTTATTAAGCATTTATGATTTGACAAAATACAATGAGCTTAATGTGGATACTGGTTAGACATACAATGTAATAAAATTAATAAATTTTCTTTGATCCCCTTTCTAAAATGAAAATATATCATTGATTATTAAGCATTTATTATTATAGATATCTTATTTGGTTTTAACGACGCTTCCATTACATAAAGTAATAATGGTGCGGATTTATCTACATTGACAATTCCAAATATATTATTAGGTATTATAAATTGTTCCTCTCATCATACAAATGCCATGAATATGATTTGAAATGTTTTATTGTATACAAATTTCAAAGCTAACTTATGTTCTGAAAAATGAAGTAGTCCCTTAAAATAATTGTTGTTMCACCTTTTAGTTCCATGAATATGATTTGAAATGTTTTATTGTATACARATTTCAAAGCTAACTTATGTTCTAAAAAATGAAGTAGTCCCTTAAAATAATTGTTGTTCCACCTTTTAGTTTCATAGGTTAGTCTTCGTGTAATTGTAACTTGTTAGAGTCTTGGTGATTTGGAGGATATACGTTAAAGGATCTAGTTATTTTTATAAAAAAACTTTATTTTAAATAGAGATATTGTYATAATATGTCTCACTAAATGGTACTTCAGTGTCAATAGAATTCCCAACTTAGCTATTAAGAACAAATCATTGTTAAAATAAAAATGAAATTATCTCTGTTTTTCATGATTATTATCAAAATAAGACAAACATGGTTCCTCGATTAAAATGAGAATTATACATTCACTACATATATACAAAATGTGTCCAAGACTAATAACATTTTCAAAGGCTTCTTCAAATTGATATTGTAATTACCAATTATGTATACATTTGCCCCCTAATAAAATATTGACCACCAAACAAGGAAATTCAATGTCATAGATTTTTAACCTTAAATAAGGTTAGAGATTATTGGATCATTATTGTTTCGACAACATTTATGAAGGACTTGCTCTCCACATAAGGATTGATAACCACCTAAATGACATTGGGTTAAAATAAATTTTGATGGCACTGTAAAAATAAATTATGATGGGATTGCTAAAGGTAACCTTGGTAAGAGGAGTGATCATAGAAGAGGCAAAACATATTAAAGGCTATATTTTCAAAAATCTTGGTTGAAAGAACTAAAAATGACGTTGATGAAAGCATATCATGTCACGTTGGGTTAGAGTTTAATGGCCAAAAGATAATATTCAAGGGGTACTCTAAAATGATAATAGATTTCCTCCTAGGAATGATAAAAAAACTCAACGTGTCATATGGAAGGGACATTGGAATGCATAGGGGATGAAACTGAATTTTCCTAGGAAGTCTACATATGAGCAAGTTGATGACTTGGTAGCTTACTTGTTTTGATGATTACAGTTGCGTGAGACATCCTCTAGGAAACATACCTGAGAGAGAGCCCCTGAGTTGGGTGTGTGGTTCCTATCTGAGACAAGAACTAGAACGTTGTGCTGGCCTCCTCCTTGCAGAGAGTTGAGATGAACTCCAGATGATTCTCCTGTGTAATGCAGTGAGAAAGAAGATCTGCTGAGTTGGGCGTTCCTGTGGATGAGCACAAGTGAACGTGTGAAATCCCATGAGCTGGGTGCATCGTTCCAAGACAGAGATGAAACAATGTATTAGCCTCCTCTGAGAAAAGAGTTGATATGATGAACTCCAGATGACTCTCCTATGTAACACAATGAGAAAGAAGATCTGCTGAGTTGGATGTGCTTGTGGATGAGCATAGGTGAACGTGATCCTAGTGGATGAGCACTAGTGAGTGTGGTTCTCCTGTGAGACGCAGTGAGATAGAGAGACATTCCTGTGGCTGAGCACAGATGGATGTGCCCCTAGTGGCTGAGCACTAGTGGGTGTATAAGATCCCTTGCTATATTGTTCAAGAGTCAGAGTTACATGTAACCCTAATTATTATGTAAAGGGTACATATCGGCCCCACCTTAATGTAAAAGATAATTAATATGGTAATTATTAATTATATTATAAGTTATTGAGGTCGGCCCTGTTGTGCCAATATACACTACTGTTGACAAGTTCAGTCTAATATAAGTAAAGGTAAATTCCCCATTGAGGAATCATATAACACAAGTGCGAGTTTGGAAATTTCAGCAAACACTTGTTCTTGGAAAAAGTACACACCTCTCTTGGGCGCTAGGTTTCTAGGGTTTGTGAGCACTCTTTTGTGTGCTAGGTGTTTATGGTGGTGAAGGTCTTTCTCTTGAAGAATATAGCAAAGGATTGGTTGGGTTTTCTTCCCTTGTGTAGAAGGGTTTCCCATGATACTTCTTATGTACTTGTTCATGGTGTTTCTTCTTGTGATCTTGGTTGCTGCAACAAATTGTTCATGGTTTAAGTAAAATGATAAAATGGAATGAACTTCATGCTTCAACCTTTCTTATTGAAAAATCAACATGGTTTCATAGCATAGGTCTTGAAGAACTCATTGCAAAAACATTAAAGCAACCACCCTCCCTTTTCTGCAAATCTGTACGACCCTCTAGGGTTTCTGCAAAATCCGTACAACCCTCTCTTGTTTGGCCTTTTCAAAACTTCACACTTGGATGTTGTGGCTGAAATTTGGACAGGAGGGTACGACCTCCTTTAGCGCACCTCGAGAAGCTCTTAAAGTGAAATTCCAAGAATTTTTTATTTTTGGCCCTAGGGTTTTTAGGGTTCCGTAAATTTCTGCAGATTTTTGGTTTTAGGGTTTCTGTATCTCTTTGAAGAAGCCTTCAAGATTACCTATGTTCTTCTGACTTTCAAGGCTTATTGTTGGCATTCATAATCCCAACAAAACTTAAGGTTGCTAGCCTAGCCTAGCCGTTAGGTTTTCTAGCCCAGTTGACAAGGGTTTGTGAAGAATCTAAAAATATGATGAACAAAACTATGATGGAAGATAAGCTTGATGGATCAAGCAACTTCAAGTTCCTAGAAGACAAGACTTCAGAGGAAGACTTATTGTGGGTGATACAAAAAATATTACCAGAAACAACTATCAATGAATGGAAGGAAGATGTCGTCAAGACAAGGAAGCCGATCATCTACTCAAGCCCTTACATTGAAGGGCCAACTTCAAAATAACAAAATGACAAAAGTTGACATCGTCACTACCTTCCTCATAAAGATCTCAAAGGACAGATATAAGCCAAGTGCCATTGGATAAAGCATATCAACATCCTCAGGTATGCACTTGTATATATTATTTGTATCATTGTCGTGAGGGAAATTGTTGGAGGAAGGAACCTTTGCTGAAGTCGTGGATTCAGAGGGATCTCAGTGCGTTCATAGGAAAAACACACTGGAAGTGAAGACTCCGGGTTTGATTGTTTTAATTATCATGCCTCTAACCTACATTTCTAAAGTTTCTACTTTATAGATAGGTGTTGTAGCTGTGACAACAATCATTAAATTTCTTTGATTTTAGAGATGTACTCATTATTCTCCTTTAGGAGATATTCGTGTTTTGTTTCCTTTTTGTTTGTTGTCTTGTTTTAGGCAGGTTAACAACAAAGGAAGATGGTTATACTTCAGAATTCAGAGGGAGTCAAAAGTATTTGAGAAGGAGGAAGAACATAACCTAAATTGCCAGTCAATCTACTAGATAAGTGCTAAGTTTGTATGGTGTTTTCTTGCACTTTTGACCACCAGAATTTGCTGATGTTGTAAAAGATTGATACAACCATCTAATTGCATCAAATTCTTTGCAAAAGTGACTTATTTTTCTAGCTAGACATTGCCAAACTTGCTTGTGACAAACTTTTATCATTCAACTAGGTTAAAGCTATTTCTTCTCCCCACTTTCAATCACTTTCAAGGCATAATTCTTGTGGCTGTTACAAAATATTAATTGTTGTTATAAATTGTTTCATTGCTGCAACTTTATATCAGCTGGCCTATTTTTTGAAGGTTTATGGTCTTAAGAAGCACTAACATCATATCTTTGTACTTGCAAGTTGCTATATTTTCTTGCTGTCTTGTTCTGGGTAGGTACACTTCATTTTACTATTTGGTTCATCCCTTAAAGACCATAAGAACCTTATGCATTGAGTGACCAGTGAGATGGGGATTTTCTTGCATCCTCACCTTAGTTATCATCTGTTTCGGTCACTCAAGACGTCTCCCCTGGGGTAATCTTGATATATCCCTAAATAGAAAGGGGTTTCCTATTAAGTTGATAGTGATAGGTCACCCCCTGTTACGCCAATATTGTATCCACTTGCCTTAGGATTTGGGAAAGTACAGGTTGAGAGATAACATTTTGGCGCAGTTGTCGGGGAACATCAAGTCAATTTTCCTCGAATGACACTTTTTCAATAAGCCTTTATCCAAAGCCTTTACTTCACAAAACTTACCTGGCGACTCAACTGAGGGTGATTCCCTCTTTTCCCTTTGATGATCCCTATAAGGATTATCCGACGACTCCACTAATGAAAAATCCAACCATGGCCTCTCAATGGGACCTAGGTAATTTTAAACCCTTAGATATGAATAAAATTCTGGGTTACCCTCGACAAATCCCTCCGAGGTATCAAAATTGGCTCCCTAGATTCATTGGTAATGATGGAGTTATAGCCGAAGATCACATGGATAAATTTTGGGCTTTCTTTCAACTCCACCCTATCAATGATGATGCTGAATATTTGGCGATGAAACTTTTCTCTGCCACTCTTCATGACAATGCTAGGAAATGGTATGACAGTCTCCCTGATGCCAGCATTACATCTATGGAACAATTAGAAGAAACCTTTATCAAAAGATGGAATATTAAAATAGAAGATATCCATGATAAAAAGAATTGAATACATGAAACAAAATCAGAACGAGACTGTCAAGGAATTCCATACTAGGTTTGAAAATTTGCTACAACAAATTCCTAGAAGCCATCATTCTAAAGACAAGTACCTCACTTACCTCTATACCAATGCACTCTTAGTGCATTTAGGGTTTCTCCTCAGTAAAAAAGGGCCAAGAAAAATCCAAGAAGCTTATCACATGGCCATACAAATTGAGGTGAATATCTCCTTGTTCAAGGGAGAACACCTCTTTTCTCCGGAAATCAAAGTTGATGACCCCAAAGATACCCCAGATACTCTTGGTCTGGAGAGATTAGTTTCCCTTGAAATATTTGTTAGTGAATTCCAGGAAAGAAGGGAACAAATCATTGACCAACAAGAGGTTGAAGAGAGGGATCCTAATGAAGGTTTCCAATCCCATAAGGAAGAGCAAGAACTTACTCATGCTTCTAGCAAGGATAATGAAGACCTAGTTGAAGATCGACAACCTGAAGATATTAAATAGATGATGAAATATTAATGTGTGCTCCTTCTTCTGATAAAGCCATCCAAGATCCTATTCCTCTTGGACAAGAAGAAGAGGATGAGATTAGTCACTTTCCTTTCAGGTTTTTGATAATACCTTATTCTATGATTCAGAGGGTGAAGAAGAAAGGGAATCCTTGGACGAACTAAACCCTCTGTATTATGAAGATGAATACGTAAGGGAAAGTTTTGAGGACAAGGAAATAATACTTGATCCTCCATTTGATGAAGTTATCCAAACATTTGAAGCTACCGCACATGAAGAAGTGAATATGGTGAGTTGTTTCCCTTTCCAATATTTTGATGATGCCTTATTTTGTGATTTGGAAAGAAAACAAGTGTTAGAGGAGCCTTTGGATGCTTTAATCCCTTCATGTTAAGATGAATAAAATGACATGGTTAATAATATTGACGAGTTCATACATGTTGGGAGATGTAAATGGGATGTGATTGGTTATGATGGGGATCCTATTTACAACATTGAGGATCATTTCCAAATGTTGCCTTTACAACTATCATATCAGGTTACTAATAATTCTGACATTTGGCAACAAGGAAATGATATAGTTACAAATATCTCCAAGGGTGACCTAGTTCTATTTTCTCCTAATGATTTTCGATCATACATTGAAGATTTTGATGAGTATTCCTTTGAGCACTTGGATTTATTCTATGAAGAATATTATCGACCATTGTTGTGCTCGGATATTGATAGAGGTAAGTACATTACTTTCCCAAAGCAGGGTACTTGTGACAAGGTTCTCCATCCCCATTTGATTACTTAACCTCGCTATGTCACTAAGGGTGTAGGTTGGAAACATGTCCCTTGTATTGAATTTTCTTTGGGGAAAAACCTACTTTTAGAATTCAAGGGTAGGTTGAATACCTTAAGAAGAAGTTTATTATCTCTGTCTTTCAACCTTCCCTTAAGAAATTGTCAATCACCCTCTAGGTTCTTATTAGTACCTTCCCAGAGCTCAGGATGTGAAGATGTCCAAGGTAGCCAACCTTCAGATTCTTTGAGTTAATCTTTTGAGCCCTTTATTTTTCACGATCTCTTTCTGAGATGGATTGAGCACTTTCCTAGAAGTGTGACTTGGCATAATTTTTTCCATCCCTCCTGCCTCCATGAGCTATACTTTGCGATTTCTGATGATGTGATACATGTTCTAACTCATGTTGTTTTTGTGCTTGACTTGTAATTGTTTTGGTTTATGATGAAGCACAAAGGCAAGTATTATGAGATATTGCTAGGATGGTTTCACTGGTTATTTGAATACACCTATCATTCAACCAACAAGTAAGTAGACGTAGGTAGGCACTTTCATCCATTGTATATACCATTACATTTCATATTAGTATAGTTATACTTTCATTTTCACATTTCTTTTTTCTCCATTATGTACATATGTATGGTTGTGATTATATTTTTATATTATATATGAGCGAGGGGTGATATCACCACCCCGAGGATTAATAATGCATTTTGTTGAGATCTAGCAGGCACAGGTCATACCAGAGATGTTGAGGTTCTCATACGCTCTACGGTGAGCACATGTCCCCAAGTTGGAGCCATATTTTATCACCTATCCTAGGGATAACTAAGGAGATCATGTCTCGAGGCCCACAGGTCCTAGACATGGAGTGTCGAGAGTCGGATGACTTGAGCATGGCCCCAGAGGGCCCCTCTTTTTCTTCAGTGCAACCCAATTATCAACACCAGTAGTATCCATCCCACCAGCCTAGTATTGAAGTAGTAGTAAGTCTTGCTCCATGAGGTATTGAGTTTGGGCATCATGGTATGCGCCACTTTGATTATTGAAGCACTTGAATATGTTGCATTGCATTTTCCTTCATTTCATAATGTTTTCTTTGAAATTATGCTATTTAACTTGTTCATACATGGGAGGGTGAAATGATTTCCTAGTAAGTCAGTCTGCCTTTAGGATGGGTTGCCACTTGGTGGGTCTATGAAAGGTCATCGTCCATTTCCTCCATGCTTACCATTTTACATATTTATTCCTTTCATTTTCCCCTACCTTTGTTCGATCATTGGGATTTTTCACACTAAGAAGGGTTGTACCTTGCCTTGTGGGAAAAAGGGGCTAAAGGCCCAAAGGGTAAACATAACTGGAAAGAATTAAAAGCCAAAATGAAACCTTGAGATGCTTCGCCCAAGGATTCCCGAGAAAGCACTAAAAGGCTTCTTAGTAAGAAAAGGGAACCCATAAGATAAAAAAACACTCACGATATTAGTTGGTGGATGGGAGGTCTCATCACGAGCCGACCTATTATGACCATGGACATGTAGCGGTATGACACTACCATCTATCTGCTCACCAAACTAGGGTAGTGGGTCTTGGTGGCCTAGACAAGAGAAAGGGGGTCTCATCACGAGCCAACCTTCTCATCTCCGTGAAATGCTTGTGAGTGACGCTGTCACCTTTGGTCACGAATCCAGGACAGTGTCCCTCAACTCTTCCCTTTAAGCATAAAAGAAAAAGATAAAAATCAATAAAACTAAGAATAAAGGGAATTGAATGGGCTAGGAAAGAATGACATCTATGACAAGGTGCAACTCGGCCTCTACAAAGGCACCCACATGTAAAATTTACATTTCCCTATTATCACTACACCCCATGCCCAAACACTTCCCCCCACGCCACCTCAAACACACTTACATGACCTAGATTGGCTCTCACCTGTGAAACACCCTAAACTTAAGGAGGATTAACCCAGTAGGACACCCTGAGACCTTCTGCAAACCTGACTTGTTAAACTGCATAATGTCTTTGAGCATTTGTTTGGGTAAAGGGGGTTTTGATGCACATGGTTGGGTAATTTTATTATTAGATGTGATTGAAATTTCTATGATCCCTATGACTTATGAACCCCTGGAGGGCGTACTTGTTGTTGCTGCAAGACTTTGCCCAGTGGACATGTACATATGGGGGAATGATTAGATCAGACCTCCATGGGGATGAAAGCCCACAGATGGATGTTGTGACCCCAACCAGGTGAAGAGAGACATCAGAGACTTTCACTAGAAGAAAGAATGGCGTTGCACCGAAGACACATTGACAGACCTAGACCTAGGGGTATCTTGCCTTTCCACCTGGATGTTTACCTTTAACAACCCATGACGTCACCTTTGTGACCCTATATGTCATCCAGAGTCAGGGTTTGCCCCTTGAGGTTAATTGTGAACTGATTGGCATGTGTGGGCATCATCCAAGGACTTTGGAGGCCAAATATCCTCCTTTTGGATCCCAACGTTTCACTCTAGGGGCTCAATGTCACCCTAGAAGGACATGAATTCACCCTTGGAAATGATTTCAGGGGTTAATTACTTTCATTTATGTAAAAATTGGATTTTTGATGTAATTTGGCCAGGTCGACCTTTTTTATGACCTAATTTTAATTAAAGGTCATTGATACTGTATAAATAGAGAGAAAATACTCTCATTTTTTCATGCTCACTGATCACACAAGTGGTTTGGTCTGGACTTTGGCCCTCTTTAAGGGTTATTGGTTGAATTAACTATTGCACAACTTCTTGGAGAGACAATTTTTGGTGTATTTTGACTATTTCTCATTGTGGAAGATCTTCAACTAGGGTTTGGCTTGATTATTATTGGTGAAGTAAGTAGAAAATCTGCAATTTGTTTATGTAATGAATGCTTGTGGTAAATGTTACTTGGTTCATGTTAAAGATTATGAAATTGCTTGCTTAAAACCCTAGGAGAGAAACATAAGTTACTTCTTTCTCTCTATAGTTTTCCACTTGTTTAAATTTATGAAGTGCACCTTGTTTAAGAAGTAGCTACTAGAGCCCTAAAGTTTTAGCTCTCTAGTAGTGTTACTCTACTTGCCTATTGCATTATTTTCTCTCAATATTCTAAGGAAGGAAAAATTCGCTAGGGCCTAAGATCCTTTACTTTCTAGAAAATTTCTCCCTAGGACTTGGATGCTTGAGGCCTTGGGTAGCCAACACCTCCTCCATTCATCCCTTCTCCTTTGACAAAGTATTATCATTTCTACTTTTCTCCAAGTTTTTCCGCTGCTATTGTGACTCCATAAACCTTAAAAGGCACTAGTCTACTCATTATAGTGGATGATTGATCAAACAAACACTCAAACCTTTATCCTTGAGGCTTTTACTAACATTTGCTAACCCGAAACTAGACTAACTCCTTAGCTAACTTACTATTGTTGAAAAACATTGCTACAACCATACTAATTCAAGCCAAATTGTCGCATTCACCTACATTACTCACACTTACATCATCCGGAAATCACTTTTGACAATTGCCAATCAATATACTAGATAAGTGTCAAGTTTGCATGGTATTTTCTTGTACTTTTGACTACCAGAATTTGTTGATGCTGCAAAATATTGCTACAACCATCTAATTGCAACACATTTTCTACAAAAGTGAATTATTTTTCTAGCTAGATATTTCCAAACTTGATTATGATAAACTTTTATCATTCAACTAGGTTAAAGTTATTTCTTCTCGTCATTTTCAAGCACTTTCAAGGCATAATTATTGTGTCTTGTATAAAATATTAAGTGTTGTTATAAACTATTGAATTGCTGCAAATTTATATCAGCTAGCCTATTTTTTGAAGTCTTATGGTCTTAAGAAGCACTAACATCATATCTTTGTACTTGCAAGTTGCTATATTTTCTTCTTGTCTTGTTCTGGGAAGGTACACTTCATTTTACTATTTTCTTCATCCCTTAAAGACCATAAGAACCTTCTGAATTGAGTGACCAGTGAGAGGGGGATTTTCTTTCATCCTTCCCTTAGTTATCAGACATTTAGGTCACTGGGGACGTCTCCCCTGGGGTAATCTTGATATATAACTAAATAGAAAGGGGTTTCCTGTTAAGGTAACAGTGATAGGTCACCCCCTATTATGCCAATATTGCATCCACTTTCCTTAGGCTTTGGGAAATTACATATTGTGCAATAACATTGACAAAAATGAAAACAAAAACACTTGGCCTCAACGATTAATAATAAAGAAGCCACTATTTGATGATGCTCATGTTGTTAAAAGATGGGTTTTGGACTGATATGATTCTTGTAGACTATTGTAGCAGTGTCTAATTGATATACAAATAGAAGTCCCTGTGTTGTGACTATACAACAAACAATATTAAATGTTCAAGTTTATGCCAATCAATGTCGTACATTGGCTCAACATCGCTTACAACATTTTTTAATTTGTAAAACCCCCAAGAAGATTTGATGAAGATGATGCATTAAGATTCTATCCCGTCTATTTGAAAACTTTGTATGCTAAAATTCTAACTAGAAGACTGAAAAAGATGAGCACTGACAATATCTCTCAACTCAAGGATTTCTTTTTCAAAATGTTTCAGAGTAAGATCCCTATAGCAATACTTTTTCACCCTTTTGTTATCAATATGATATGGTAAATGTTCCTCCCAAATCCTATCCTTGTTTGGATATCCTGCTAGAACCTACTATGAAGACCATATCCCTCTTCTATGCATTGGCTTGATCATTTAATGATTGACTCCTATATCCAAAGGACACTCCATACAGGTAGTATGCTTATCCCAACTTGTTATTTTTTCTAACATCAAACTGAGGAATTTTCAATTCATATATTTGAGTTATGGATCATAGATAACTTCAATCTTGTGTCCAAAATGATCCACAAGCTAGTCAAAAGGGAAGTTATTACAAGCTCAATATTGACATCTTTTACCCAACTTGTTATTTTGTCTGTCATCAAACTAAGGAATTTTCAATTCATATATTCGAATTATGGATCATAGATAACTTCAATCTTGTGTCCAATATGATCCACAAGCTAGTCAAAAGGGAAATTATTACAAGCTTAGGGTTGATAGCTCTTAGGAATGATGATCTTTTTATTCCTCCAATTCCTTATAACTCATAGGGCTATACCATAGTGTTGAAGCGAAGTATCAAATAAATTAATCCCTGAAAGGATAAGGATATGTTTTACAAGTAATCATGAGGATCTTTCTGCCAATTTGAGGATTTGTCCTTGGAGACAAATATACATGTAATAGTTCCAATATAAACTAATTTCTGAGTGTAATTATTGTTGAATATTGAGTAGCTTTGGAAGCTATCCTTATTGTATTTGACCAAGACAAACCCTAAAGAATATTATTATATTATATTTGTTAATTAGGCTCCATTGTTCCTCTGTAAAAGTCTTCCCTATTGTTCCTTTGTAAAATTATTCCCTATTGTTCCTTTGTAAAAGTCTGCCCTATTGTTCCTTGACATGTAAAACATAAAATAAAAGGGGAAAGTAACAGGTCGTCCCAGACCTAATTTTAGGTTGGCCAAACCAATATTTATAAGGGAGGCCAATGCCTCATTTTCACACTCACTCACTAGCTTTGCAACCAAGAATAAAAGTGCGCAAGTTTTAGAGGGAGAGATTGTTGCAACTAGGAGGTGAATTGGTGGAGGGTTTTGGTCTATCTCTTGGATATCTCTTGGTTAAGTGGTGCGCTATTCTTCCCTAGTCAAGGGTTAGAGGAGGATCTTCTGCTTTGTTAGTTCTCTCTTGGAGAGAGACATTGTTCTTGGTTGGTGAATCTATATTGAGGAAGTTTTTTGGTTTTTTCCCAGGGTAAATATTGTGTATGATGTGAATTTTATTCTTTTAGTGATCCTTCATATGCATTTATTGTGCTAATGGTTTAATATGTAAAAGAATGCTAAACTAGTTAACTTCTTAAGTAAGAAAATCAACACGGTTTCATAGCACGCCTGAAAGAAGGCATTTTCATAGCACATAAGAACTCACTGAAGAAGCTAAGGGCATAGGAAGACTCTCCTAACCCTATCACACCTTTTCCCTGGAACATTTTTTCAGTTTTGGACAAATTTTAGAAATTAGGGTTTCTGCATAAACCCTAAAAGGTGACATCATCCACCTTGTTGGAAGATGTTGGGAAAAGTAAGACCATCTAGAAGCTTTCCCTAGGAGGGCGCACCTAGTCCCTGTATCATAATTATGAAATTTGAAGTTTGAGAAATTAGGGTTTCCTCATAAAACCCTAAGTTTACAGTACTAGTTGCAGTTGCAGTATCAGTTGTAGTTGTAGTGCTATTTCCTTCCTGATAGTTTTTGTTGCAACACCAGTTGTAGTACCGGTTGCAGTGAAAGGCTGTGTGAGGTGTTGGGACTGATTTTTTATTGTCCTAGTGTGCCTTACCCTAGCAAATCTCCAACTACGTTTAAATTACAAGTTGAAGCACTTTTGAAGTTTTAAAGGTTCGTTTTCCGCTGATGTTGGATGGTCCCACTACTTGTCGATATTGTCAAAGGTATGTACTTACATATATTTAAATTGTATCATTATCTTAAGGGTATTTGTAGGAGAAGGGATATTTTGTCCAAACAACAATCGTAGAACCAAAAGGATATCAGATCCAGTACATTCAAAGGAGCAATGCACCCTAGGTTTGATTATTTTGATATGCATCTATTTGTTATGGAATTATTGTGATATTATGAACATCTAGGTTGTATTTTGATCTGTTGAAGTTATGACTATCATACTAACCATTGGTCAAAATTAAAGTCAAAGTATTAGGTTGATTAAGGTTGAGATTATATAGTTTATTCTCTAACTCAAATTTCTGTCAAGAAAGCATATTATCTTAGTACAAAGAACTGGTTGAAGAGAATACTTGTCATCTTGAGTGAAGGAGACTCAAAAGAAAAGAAACAACACTCATTCTTGAGGAAAAGATTCTAGGTTCCAAGTTTGATTTATTAAGTTAATAAGATTCAAATTTGCACATATCAAGTTTGATAACTGCCTCATTACAAGTAAACACTACAGTTGTGATAGCAATCTTTGAAAAGTTTTATTATTGAATACTTGGTAGCATGTGAGCACTATTGAGATAAATGATTATTGTAATCATTTACTAGATATAACTAACATCTCCTCTAGGATAAACTTCTTGTTTTGTTTCCAAGTTACCATGGAGAAATGATTGATCACAACACTGGAAGAGTGTTTCTCTCATTTCTTATTATTGTATTTCTTACTTTTGACCCTTGTTTCAAGAATGTCACAAGTGATAGCTCTGAAGGAGCTATTGTGACGATTGTTCTCGCTATTATTTTTATTATTATTATAAAGAGTAGTATTCTTGTCCATTGTTTCTCCCTTGTTGTTCTTGTTTTAGGTAGGTCACATGTGATAACTTTGAGGGAGCTATAGTGACGGTTGTAGGAGGCGACATATTAGATGAAACATGGAGTAGACTATCGAAGTTGTATACATGAACATATACATCGATGTACCAAAGAAGAAGAAGAAGATACTTTTACTAGATACATAACATCTCATATGGAGATAGATCATGTGGAGCAGAAGGCTCCAAAGATGACAAAACAAATCCTTCTAGTACAATTAATCATTCTTCAAATCATCATGAAGAGTTATTAGAGCTAGAAGGGCATACCCAAAATCATTGCAGTAACTAGGAAGAGAGCACTATGGTCCCGTGACACTTTGCAAGATGAAAATCCATATAGCATTGATGTGCCATATCATGAGGAGCAAATGGCTCCATCAGTGGTGAGGTAGATGACCCCACCAAGTACCAGATCAGAAGGAGCTAGAGTTCAAAGGGATCCAACCCTCACGAACCAATAAGGAAGAGCAACCTCCCTAAGACCATTCATAGAGATGTACAATGCCTGATTTGTATCCAGAGGATTCTTTGAGCAAGAGGGAGAATACTATGATGAGACACTTTCTCCAGTAATCAAATGAAGTATATATAGAACAAACATGATTCATTAAAAGAAGTCGACACAGTACGAGATTCAGAGGGAGTAGGTACGAAAATCCATGTATTTGAGATTGAGTTATCTCTAGTGCTAGTTGGTGTAGTACATGAGTAAGACCATGGAGACATGACTACAATAGAATATTGAGTTACCTCCAGAGGTAGAGAAAAATCTACCCTCAGTGTTAGTTATTGAGACACTCTCAGTTTCAGATGAAGTTGTTGCTGTGATAGAATACAGGGGATACTCTCAGAGTTCAACAACTACAGTGTGAATGGAGCAATAATTCTCATCTTCAGAAAGAGTAGTTGTAGGTGTAGATTCCCAATTCCAGAAGGAACAACTGCAAAGAGAGTAGAGGACATACTCTCAGGAAGTGAGACATATAGTGCTTTGCAGAAAGCACATAGAGCTAGCACAAGATTTTGCAGATTGAGTTGCAACTGAGGAAGTGTATCGGTTTGGTACAATGTGATGTGAAAATTTGTTTTGGTGATATATTTGAAGAACACAAGGACAAATGTATGTTTTGCGGTGAACACATTGAGTCAGTACATGATTGAGACTAAACATGCTCACTTGATTATGACAAAACATGTGATGAGGTACCTAAAGGGTGCAATCAATTATGGACTCAGATATATCTCAGATCATGAGATAAGATTGCAGGGCTACACAGATTTTGATTGGGAAGGCAGTGTCACAGACTAGAAAACTACATCTGGATATTGCTTTAGTATGGGATCAATTATGATCTCGTGAGTCAGTGAGAAGAAGACCTATATGGCACTTAGTTCTGCAGATGCATAATACGTGGAAGCATGGTCAGCTTGTGGCGAAGCAGTCTGGCTTCAGAATTTGATTGAAAAAATGTTTGATCTCGAGTTGGAGGAAACTTGTATCTTTTATAACAACCAAAGTTTCATAAAGTTGTCAGTGAACCTAGTGTGTCATGACAAGTCGAAACATATCGAGATCAAGTACCATTATATCCGAGATATGATACAGAAGGGAGCAGTAAAGCTTCAGTGTGTTCCTACCGATGAGTAGGTAGAAGACGTGTTGACTAAGCCTATGTCAAGAGAGAAGCTTGAATACTTCAGAGATGATCTTGGTGCGTTCCAAAAGGATTTTCCCTCAAGAGAGGGAGTGATGTGTTCCGCAGTAGCGGGAAGTGATGTTTTCCCTAGTAGCGGGAAGTGATGTGTTCCCTAGAAGTGGGAAGTGTTGTGATCCCCAGTAGAGGGAAATGATGATAGCCCCAGTAGAGGGAAGCGATGTGATCCCCAATAGAGGAAGCTACCCCAACGCAGGTTGGTAACACCAACGCAAGCTGGTATGCTACCCCAAAGCAGGTTGGTACGCTACCCCAACGCAGATTGGTAATCCCAACGTAGGTTGGTATTGTTATAACCCTAAATTGCACCACACATGCTTACCTGGCATCATGCCAACTCATATCCCTTCTTTGCCAAAAACTACTAAACAACTCTTCTAAAAACTCCATTTTTAAAAGTACACGCTAGCTGGCCCACTACAGCCCACGTGTATCTAAAAGTACACGCTAGCAGGCCCACTACAACCCGTGTGTACCTTCAGAATCACAAAAAAAAGGAAAGTTGTCGACGGGACAAAAATCTATGGGTCAGTTAACTGAAACTCCCAGCCATGCATGGCTGAGGGTTCGTCCAAAACACTAGCTCCTTCTAGCCTATGAAAGAAGGGGTAGGGGTACCATTTGGAGGGAGAAAAATTATAGCGAAGAAACTCTGCCCATTTGCCGAATCCATTGTCCCAACCCTTTAGCCTTTCCTCAAGCCAAAGGAGAATTAACGCAAAGCAGTTGGAGGACAAAAGAAGAGGAGGAGACCAGGATCAAGATCAAGGAGCGGTGGCCAGTCTCGACTTTGATTGTAAGTTGATTCATTTTGAAAATAATAAAAGAACACTTTTCCCGTCCCAATGCATGAGTTATCTACGATTTGTTTAATTTGTGCTTAATTTCTAACCCTCAAGTAGAAAAGTAGCGTGCATGCATCATTGTTTGTTTTGATTGCAGGTCATTGTTGGAAGGAGCAACACCAACAAACGGACAAAAGCGCAACGGAGGATCTACACCAAACATCAATAGCAAGGTTGGTAGTTCCTTTCCATGTATGTATTGTGAAAGAGGGGTTTAAGTTTTGGGTGGTAGGTTAAAAAGTAATTTCTTTACGGTCAAAATTTGCATGCAAGTCTGACCCTAGTTTTCTAGTCCGTAGGGTATTTTTCCCAACAACAGAGTTGGCGACCGTACTGGGGAAGATACTCTTTAGGGTTTTCGGATTTAGTTGAGTTTGTGGGTAGTTTAAAAGATTAGATTTTCGGTCTTTCTTTATCTGTCTGTTTTCTGTTAGGTCTGAGCTAGCAGGGAGCCTGGTCCTTTATACCATTTTTTCCTTGACTGTTGCTTGACGGTAATTATCGGGACACACAGAGGTACACGCGGCTTGCAGAAGGCCTGCACGCGTGTACCCACACCCTAATCTCTTACAACCCGCATGTGAACGCTAGCTATAGAGGTTTCAGTAGCGTGTAGGAGTTCAGAGAGCTTGAGAGGTAGTCCTCCTCTTCCTTGTCAAAATTATACATTCTCAGGGGGTTTTCTGGATCCTATCTGAGTCTTGCTGGTTCACAGTCTTGTCTCAGTTTGTCTTGTTGTGTTTTGTTATTCCTTGCAATTATTTTTCTTTTCTATTAGAAGAAGCATCCAAGCCTTCAAGAGACCCTGGTTATCAATACCAGAGGCCTCTTTTTGGTCTGGGTTGCCTGTGTTTACTTTTGTCTTAGAGTTTATACATACATGCGGCCTGTACAAGGTCAGCCCGCATGTACACGCGTTCTGTTTTAGCTTAGCACGCGTGCTGTTTCAGTGACAATAGCGTGCTTGACAGGCTGCTTTTCAATCAGGGTGGGGCAATAATCCCCTCTTGTGGTGAGAAGTGTTCCTCTCAGGTGGTTGAGTCTAGGGTTGAACAGTTAGTAGGTTAGGGCCTCTTACCCTTAGCCTGTTTTTTCTTAGTTGATAGTTGATAGAAAAGATAAAAAAAGAAAAATTTTGTTTTATGGTTTTTAGACAAGCATAAGAGTCCGTGATTTCTTGATTGCCATTGTGTGTCTTTTCTCTGATTCTTTGCGATCTGCGCTTTAAGCCAGAATTTTGTTTTTTCTTGGTTTTAGGCTTGTCGATATTTTCCCTTTGTTGCTTGATTAACATGTAAATAAAAAAAAAAGAGGAAAAAAAAAATCTTTTCATTTTCTTCTTTGTTTGAAGATTGTGTTTCTGCATCAATAGCTAGGGAGAAGTCTTTTTGTTCATAAGGTTTTTGCAGTGCATTTAGAGTATAAGTAGCTTGTAGGTGAGCGAAATTCCTTTATGTTTGCTGCATGAAATCTTAGAAAAATTGAAAAGAAAAAGAAGTCTTTCTTTGTGAAAAGTTGTTGATTTTTTCATTTAGTAAAAGTCTTTTGTTTCCAGTTTTTTTCATTCATTTTTGCTTTGAGTATTTACACATCATCAGTTTCACCTTCATACCCCGTGACGTAAAAAATACCATAAAAGCAACGCTAATTTAAAATCTATTAGACTTTTTGTT
Organism: Picea engelmannii; assembly: GCA_009831015.1. NCBI lineage: Eukaryota > Viridiplantae > Streptophyta > Pinopsida > Pinales > Pinaceae > Picea > Picea engelmannii. The sequence continues at coordinate 909,792 of ML795070.1, read as the reverse complement.
TGTAGGGTTCACAAACTAGTTTAGGATTAGGGCCTTGGATTAGGTTGGAGAGGAAACTCTCCAAGGCCATTCAAAACCAAACATTGGAATCTGTGATAGGGAGTGTAGAAGTCTAGTTTCGTGGAAGTTATCCGGGACCCCCCTCTAACACAGGGGATAAACACGAGGTCGCGTGTGGAAAGGTAGCAGAGATAACCCCTCCAAAGTCGGACCAAGCGTAGTGGAGAACACATATCGAGGGCTTGTTTTGGGATTTCGTCGTTTGCATTTGCCACGGGGCTTCGTGGGTCTCGAATCTGTTCGAGGTCCTCAGTTGTCTTCTGGACCATTTTCTCTCGATACCCTTGACAGGTTTCGGGCTTGATACCCTGCTCATTGTGGTCTACCCGACTTTCGACTGTACCCGCCTGGTGACTGTTCGCGTGCTGGCAAACTAGTTGGCAATCCTTTTAGGGACATACACATGTGACTGCGGGGGTATACCGCAGTACCTAGGACAGACATCAGGCCACGCTTTGCAGAGTATACCCAGAGGGTGCTTCTGTGTTCGAGTTGCACTTGCACCAGTAAGTTGCTCTAGTGTTGGTTGTTGTAACTGTTCTTCCAACTAGTTTAGTGTTTGCTTGACTTATCTCTTAGGGGATTCTTTTTTAGTGCGTGTTACTATTTGAACGTGTAGAATAACTTAGCGTGTCTGGGATATTCTCACATAGTGGAGGATCCTGAGCTTCCCCGGTCACGAAGGCTTCTGGGCCTGCCGCCAGTTATACTGGAGCCACCCCCGCCACCATTGAGGCGAAAGCTAGACCAACAAGGGTCTTTCGAAGCAACCGGGTTACAAACCATTGTGCCCGAACAACTCCCGGAGGAGTCAACCGCCAATATTGGCTCGGTTGAAACCCCAACCACTGATACCTGGCCATCGGTTATTGTACCAATCCAATTTTACGAACGCCTGCCAGTGCCTCACACAGTTATGGAAACAAGCGTTGTTACTTCCTCTGAGAATTCTTCCATTCCCACCACCGTTGCTACCACATGAGAAACATCTCCTAACTTGCGGTCATCGGTCCGAGCCACCATGGTCTCGGCCGCAACTACATCGCACAGTGGACCGATCCATCTATCGCGGTGGCCACAACTCCCTTTACACCTAGTGCGACAGACCCTCCGTTCTCATACGATATGCCTAGTTCGGGAACAAGTCCTGCACTCGCTCACTCCACTTTACAGAATTTGGGTCTGGGGGCAGGGAGCTCTAACGCTCCTCTGCAAGGTCAACTTGGGGGCACTTCCATCCCTTTTAATGCTTTTCCTTACGTTGGAGGTCATATCTCTCCTTCGTCCCCTTCACTTGGTGGTTTGCATCAGCAGTCCGCTGGGCAGCCTGCACACACTAGTTTATTTGGAGCCGGGAGTCAAGGAACACCTGCGCACACTATGTTGGTAGGTTCGTCACCGTTTGTTTGGAACGAGATGTTTGGTAACAACACTTTTGCATCCACCGCTTTCCTGTCTGGGGGCACTCCCATTTTTGGACAGACTACTCCGGTGCATGGTACTATTCCTGCACCGGGGGCACATATAGCAGGACTTTGGAACTCAGGACAAGGATCCGTTCCCTCCTCTGGAATGTCGTTCTGGGGTAATTCTTTCCACAGTCAATGGAACCCTGGACAAACTTCTATGCCTCTCCCATCAGGACCGGCATGGGGTAATCCTTCCCAAAGTCCTTCAAACACGATGCATGCCCAACATCCTATGTCCTTTATGGGGAATCAACCAATGATGTCTCCACAGATGCAAAATCCTTATGCTGGTCAGGGCCATGGTTTCTACCAGAATTCGGGCCAACAGCCAAACGTTTCCTGGCAACATGATGCCAGTCAAACTCCAGGACCCTTTTTCCTAGGCTATCAACAAAAACCCAAACTACCATTCCTGGCGACGTTACACTTGCCAGATTTGACAAGGTTGTTAAATGATCCTATTTTTCACGATCCACGTTGGCCTCCTATGCCAACGAAGTTGCCTTCGGACATTCCAAAGTTCGAGGCCAAGCCTAAT
>ML795070.1:890629-907675 GCA_009831015.1 Picea engelmannii | reverse complement strand
ACCCAGAGGGTGCTTCTGTGTTCGAGTTGCACTTGCACCAGTAAGTTGCTCTAGTGTTGGTTGTTGTAACTGTTCTTCCAACTAGTTTAGTGTTTGCTTGACTTATCTCTTAGGGGATTCTTTTTTAGTGCGTGTTACTATTTTAACTTGTAGAATACCTTAGCATGTCTGGGATATTCTCACACAGTGGAGGATCCTGAGCTTCGCCGGTCACGAAGGCTTCTGGGCCTGCCGCCGGTTATACTGGAGCCACCCCCGCCACCATTGAGGCGAAAGCTAGACCAACAAGGGTCTTTCGAAGCAACCGGGTTACAAACCATTGTGCCCGAACAACTCCCGGAGGAGTCAACCGCCATTATTGGCTCGGTTGAAACCCCAACCACTGATACCTGGCCATCGGTTATTGTACCAATCCAATTTTACAAACGCCTGCCAGTGCCTCACATAGCTATGGAAACAAGCGTTGTTACTTCCTCTGAGAATTCTTCCATTCCCACCACCGTTGCTACCACATGAGAAGCATCTCCTAACTTGCGGTCATCGGTCCGAGCCACCATGGTCTCGGCCGCAACTACGTCGCACAGTGGACCGATCCATCTATCGCAGTGGCCACAACTCTCTTTACACCTAGTGCGACAGACCCTCCGTTCTCATACGATATGCCTAGTTCGGGTACAAGTCCTGCACTCACTCACTCCACTTTATAGACTTTGGGTCTGGGGGCAGGGAGCTCTAATGCTCCTCTGCAAGGTCAACTTGGGGGCACTTCCGTCCCTTTTAATGCTTTTCCTTACGCTGGAGGTCATATCTCTCCTTCGTCCCCTTCGCTTGGTGGTTTGCATCAGCAGTCCGCTGGGCAGCCTGCACACACTAGTTTATTTGGAGCCGGGAGTCAAGGAACACCTGCGCACACTATGCTGGTAGGTTCGTCACCGTTTGTTTGGAACGAGACGTTTGGTAACAACACTTTCGCATCCACCGCTTTCCTGTCTGGGGGCACTCCCATTTTTGGACAGACTACTCTGGTGCATGGTACTATTCCTGCACCGGGGGCACATATAGCAGGACTTTGGAACTCAGGACAAGGATCCGTTCCCTCCTCTGGAATGTCGTTCTGGGGTAATTATTTCCACAGTTAATGGAACCCTGGACAAACTTCTATGCCTCTCCCATCAGGACCGGCATGGGGTAATCCTTCCCAAAGTCCTTCAAACACGATGCATGCCCAACATCCTATGTCCTTTATGGGGAATCAACCAATGATGTCTCCACAGATGCAAAATCCTTACGCTGGTCAGGGCCATGGTTTCTACCAGAATTCGGGCCAACAACCAAACGTTTCCTGACAACATGATGCCAGTCAAACTCCAGGACCCTTTTTCCTAGGCTATCAACAACAACCCAAACTACCATTCCTGGCGACGTTACACTTGCCAGATTTGACAAGGTTGTTAAATGATCCTATTTTTCACGATCCACATTGGCCTCCTATGCCAACGAAGTTGCCTTCGGACATTCCAAAGTTCGAGGCAAAACCTAATGAATATCCAGGTGATCACGTGACTACCTTCCATCTTTGGTGTTTATATAACTCATTGAAGGATGACTCCATCCAGTTGCGATTGTTTCAACGCACTCTTATCGGGAGTGCCACAAAATGGTACATCGAGCTCGATCGCTCATGATACTCTTCTTTTGGCGAACTGGCGATGGCCTTCCTTAACCATTTTCAGTTACCTGTGAGATACGACGCTGGCACAAAGCTGCTTGCCAATTTCGAATAGACAACAACGGACCATATCTCTGATCATATCCGAGAGTGGGGACGCCAGAAGAGTCTAATCAAAGTACCAGTCCCACTAGCATTCCTGCTTGAGTGGTTTCTTAAGTCTCTGGTCCCACAATTATCCAAATATGTCGCGACTTCAAGAGTTTTCTTCGAAGAATATGCCATCATGAGGGCTCAACAGTTTGAGCTCATCTATTCTCAGTCTGGTTTATTGTACAACATCCTGCCGGATGCACCATGATCTATACTGGATAAAACTAGACAGAGAGCTGGACCACACGTTGATGGTATTGTTGGTTCAGCACAAACCAAGCCCGCTGAGCAATTGACAAAGAAATTGCAACAATTATCTATCCAACACTCAGTGACCAGCCAGACTACTACTTTGGCTGCTCCTCCTACCCAAACGTCGGAAGTACACTCCGTGCATTCGACTAACCCAAAGGCCACCCAACAGCCTGAAGGGAAGAAAAAACAACGAAAGAAGGGTAAGGGGGAGAAAAAACCCACTAATAATGCTGGCGAGGGCACCACGGAAAAACGAAAGGTGAGGTATCCGTGCAACTTGTGTGCGGAAGACCACCCGACCCATCTATGTCCTCGACTTGCAGAGGCCCAAAAGTTTGTCACACAACAACAACAAGCCATGTTAACTAATCCCTTTCAGCATGGGTAAAATTTAACTCAAGCCTCTACAAGTGCCGAAGGGGCCAACCAAGAAACCTGCCCTCCTCCAAACAATTCCTCATCCGCGAACGTATATATGGTTAGGGGTGATGCTTTCATAACGACTAGACCACACGACTATAGTAAACCAAGCACCTCTGAGAAGGGTAAAGAAGCCGAACTCCCATCTCTTCCTCTATAGATCGAAAAGACGTTGGGAGAAACAATGACACGCATTCCAAATGGTGCATTTAAGAAAGATTCTCACAACCCAAACGCAAGGTCCGCCCATAATTACTCTGTGGTGGAAGATTTATCACAAACCGCTTGTGCGATGTCTGCTTTGGAGGTCCTCCAAAGCTGGCCTACTCAGAGGAAAGCCTTGTTGACTGCTTTAGGCTCTACTGAGATTTGTAACCCGGGTACTATCATGTTATATAAAATCGACTTAAAACCTCATCTACCTTACCACGTAGCTTTTCAGATAGTAGTGGCTCATCCCACAATTTTTTTTACACACAATATCTTCCGCACGGTGGTCGACGAGGGCGCCTCGACATGCGTTATGTCATTAGCATGTTGGAAGGCCATTGGCCAGCCCGCTTTGTCTCCATCACCTACTCTCCTCACTGCGTTCGACGGTCATTCTTTCCGACCACATGGCATCGTTCCTTCTTTCCCTGTGCAGTTACGAGAGAAGACCGTGTGCGTCAAAGTAGAGGTGGTTGATGCTCCCCTCAACTATAACCTCTTTTTAGGTCGGAGTTGGACTTATGCTATGCAAGCTGTGGTTGCTACAATTTTCCGAGTATTGTTGTTTCCGTACGAGGGTCGGATAGTGACCATCGATCAATTGTCCTTCTCTAGACTTGACCCAGCTTTGGGGGCATCCACGGTTCCCATGATTGATAATCCTCAACCCGGTGTCGTTAACGTAGGAGTTGGTTTGTGCCCATATTTGATGGGTACCTTAGATTACCCACCTCCTCATGACAATGTCAAGTTTATATCTAATCACCACAAGGATGATATTTTTCAAGTATCGTTGTTCCACACGACTTACTTTGAGGATCCGTGGATTCTTCCTTCCCCATCAGCCACGATGGATGAGACAAGGCACTCAGGCATGTCCATGCCCTTGTCGGCCACTGAAGTAGCGTACTCTTTAGTCCAACAAGCTTCAGCTAACCCTGATCCAACTCCTGCACAAGAGTTAGATCCACTTCTAAAGCCTATTTGGGCTCAGGGTTCTCTCGCTAACGTCGATTCGTTAGACTTAGTCTTTCCTTCTGACGAAGCAGTAATCAAAGCAATGACTAGTCCAGACAAACCTTGGGAATATCTTCATCACATATCATATTTCCTCCCAAAGTTAAGCCGAATCAAAGCAGGAGAATTCACCGTGACTATGACTGGAGATAGGTCTTGTCATACTAATCCCTTAGCTACACACAAGATCTATGCTGAGGGTCATATGGAAACCATTGATGAAACAATACCTATCAATATCTCCAGAACCCTTGGTGTCATAGACAATGTTTTCGTTGGAGCATACAGCTCCTGCGAGGAGATGCCAGGCATCAATCCACAAAGAGTCTATCATGAACTAACTTTGTTGTTTTTCAATCTCACTTTGAGATCCGAAAGCAACATCCGACGAGACTGCATTTATGTTTTTCGATCTCGTCTGGATTAACTGAGAAAAGTAACCATTGTGGAGTCTTCTTTAAGCCCTTTTCAGACTCCTTAAATATGAAAAGATTGTCGAGTGACCTTGTTTCTTCACACTCGTTAAATTGGTCCAGAAGAACGTTCCTTAAACAGGTCTCCTTTTAAGCCCTTTTCAGACCCTCTCAAAATGAAAAGATTGCCGAGTGATCTTGTGACCTTTCACGCTCGTTAAACTGAAATTTGAAGTCACGCCTATTCGGCGGTAGTTTACCCCTTTTTCGGTCCGGACGGTCAACTGTACGAACAAAGGAATACTCTATTGAATTCCCATTCGTTAGAAGAGTATCCTCAGGTATAATTTTATTCCTTTTTCGGGCCCGAGGGACTAAATTTACGAAAAAGAAACCCCCAGGGAGTCCATAGTTAAGCTCTTTTCAGACTCCCTAAAATTGAAAAGATCGCCGAGTGACCTTATTCTTTCACACTCGTTAAAATGGTCCAGAAGAACATTCCTGACGGAGTCCATAGTTAAGCTTTTTTCAGACTTCTTAAAAGTGAAAAAATAGCCGAGTGATTTTGTCCTTTTTACACTCGTTAAAAGGGTTTTGAATTGACGTCTAATCAGTGCTAGTTTATCCCTTTTTCGAACCGACTAGACTATTGTCGAAAAAGGTACCCCACTGGAGTCTCCTTTTATTCTTTTTCAGACTCTCTAAATATGAAAAACTACCGAGCTTCCATTCTCTGGGCTCGTTAAACTTACATCGAAGGACATTACCATTGTGTGTTCTATCAACCACATTTACATACCTTATCCATCAGCCTTGTGACAGTTTGCTTCTGCGTCTTAACACCTTTGGCCGACGAAGGATTTTTCCTGAGTATTATTTCACCAGAACATCAGTCTTGCCCTTGTGCCTTGAGCTTGTGTGTTTTCCGTACTTATTCCTCCATTGTAATGTAATATTCCTTTATTCTTTTTCAAAAACTACCAAAAAGAACAAAAGAATCAAATATACCCCAAAAAGAGGATGGGAAAAGTATTTTCTTTATTGGCAGCATAATGAGTCACCCTTGGATAAAGCACATATGTCCGTTTGATCATTAGACTATGGGATGCAGTATGACCTTAGGAAGATTTTTCTCGCTATATAGAGTTGTGTCCTCCACCGTTTGGTTACTCTTCCAAACATATGGAGAGTTTGCGTTGCTTCCTGCTTCGTAGACTTATGATTAACATATATGCTGCCTAAGTCTTATCACTTGTCGTGCTATTATCCAAGGGAAGTTTATCACTAAGCCTGAGTCGGCCCCTCTGCAATATGTCTCTTGTCTGCATACCCGACCATCCTGAACGTCCAATCAAGTCCTTGTTCGAAATCACTGAAGCCTTCAGTCCGATCATCAAGATTATCAAGTCCATAACCGACGATCCGTCGAAGACCTTTGGGTAGTGCAGTCATACACTCATATTACACTCCTACCCGAGTTTTAGAAGATTTTGAAGTTGTTGCTCGAGCACTGAAGTACAACCATCATGCCGAATCAATTTCTGGAAGATGGATACTCTATATGTATATCTTTCTGATTTCGAGATGTAGCTCCGATGTGTATTATTCGCGGCTACTCTTTATAGTTATTTGACATGGATCTACAATGTATTTGATTGGTAGCCATGGTTCTATTTTATCCCGAGCATGGGTATGCCCGCCTCAGTGAGAAATTTGTTATTTTGCAGATGGCACCTCTTGGTTCCTGATCCTTGGGCTCGCTCATTCAACACATCAGTAAATATTGGTAAAAGATTGGTAATGTATTTCGACCATTAGATGCTCTTCTGACCTCACACATTAGGGGGCATCTGTTATAACCCTAAATTGCACCACACATGCTTACCTGGCATCAGGCCAACTCATATCCCTTCTTTGCCAAAAACTACTGAACAACTCTTCTAAAAACTCCATTTTTAAAAGTACACGCTAGCTAGCCCACTACAGCCCGCATGTATCTAAAAGTACACACTAGCAGGCCCACTACAGCCCGCGTGTACCTTCAGAATCACGAAAAAAAGGAAAGTTTTCGACAAGAAAAAAAGCTATGGGTCAGTTAACTGAAACTCCCGACCATGCATGGTCGAGGGTTCGTCCAAAACCTTAGCTCCTTCTAGCCTATAAAAGAAGGGGTAGGGGTACCATTTGGAGGGAGGAAAATTATAGCGAAGAAACTCTGCCCATTTGCCAAATCCATTGTCCCAACCCTTTAGCCTTTCCTCAAGCCAAAGGAGAATTAACACAAAGCAGTTGGAGGACAAAAGAAGAGGAGGAGCCCAGGATCAGGATCAAGGAGCGGTGGCCAGTCTCGACTTTGATTGTAAGTTGATTCATTTTGAAAATAATAAAAGAATACTTTTCCTGTCCCAATGCATGAGTTATCTACGATTTGTTTAATTTGTGCTTAATTTCTAACCCTCAAGTAGAAAAGTAACATGCATGCATCGTTGTTTGTTTTGATTGCAGGTCATCGTTGGAAGGAGCAGCACCAACAAATAGACAAAAGCGCAACGGAGGATCTACACCAAACATCAGTAACAAGGTTGGTAGTTCCTTTCCATGTATGTATTGTGAAAGAGGGGTTTAAGTTTTGGGTGGTAGGTTAAAAAGTAATTTCTTTACGGTCAAAATCTACATGCAAGTCTGACCCTAGTTTGCTAGTCCGTAGGGTATTTTTCCCAACAACAGGTATGATACCCCAACACAGGCTGGTACACTACCCCAACACAGGTTCGAAACCCAAACACAGGCTGGTACGCTACCCCAATGCAGATTGGTAATTTCAATGCAGGCTGGTACGCTACCCCAATGCAGGTTGGTAATTCCAATGCAAGCTGGTACGCTACCCCAACGTAGGATGGTATGTTACTCCAGTACGAAAGGCTGGTGAAAGTGCAAAACTTCTTATGAGATATAGATCTGTGATTGACAACAAGACAATGACCAAGTATGCATAAGCATACAAGTAGTGATGATGACCGTGACAAGAAGAATACCTTCCTTGCTAAGAGGGAGTGTTGAAGATTGAGTAGCTTCATAAGATATCCTTATTGTATTTGACCAAGACAAACCCTAAAGAATATTATCATATTATATTTGTTAATTAGGCCCTATTGTGCCTTTGTAAAAGTCGTCCCTATTGTGCCTTGACATGTAAGACATAAAATAAAAGGGTAAAGTAATAGGTCGGCCCAGACCTAATTTTAGGCTAGCCAAACCACTATTTATAAGGGAGGCCAACGCCTCATTTTCACACTCACTCACTAGCTTTGCAACCAAGAAGAAAAGTGTGCAAGTTTTATAGGGAGACACTATTGTAACTAAGAAGTGACTTGGCGAAGGGTTTTGGTATATCTCTTGGATATATATTGGTTAAGTGGTGCACTACTCTTCCCTATTCAAGGGTTAGAGGAGGATCTTCTTCTTTGTTAGTTCTCTCTTGGAGAGAGACATTGTTCTTGGTTGGTGAATCTATATTGAGGAAGTTTGTTGGGTTTTTCCCGTTAGGGGGTTTTCCTAGGGTAAATATTATGTATGATGTGAATGTTATTCTTTCAATGATCCTTTATATGAATTTATTGAGCTAATGGTTTAATAAGTAAAAAAATCCTAAACTAGTTAACTGCTTAAGTAATAAAATCAACAATTATGCAACAGATGATGAAGCTACATATCAGCTCATAATTTTGCAAGCAATCGAAGAAAACTAATTTTGAACACTTAGAATTATGCACAATGTTGCTAAGAATGATTCTTGTAGTAGTGCTCTTCAGAAATGTGTTGCCAAATATGGTTCACTGGAACTTCAAATCCTAAATTATTATCATCTTTCATCTTTTCCTTACAAACTTCTCTAACTTTTTCTAGTCTGTAATTTAATTACCCATGACTTGCCATGATATATTACCTTTGCTTATGAAATTGTATCTTCTTTTGTGCATCGACTTGGTCATTCATTGATTGGTTGCTAATATGGCCAAAAAGGAAATATGTAGAGAGTATGATTGTTACATTTCTTCTATTTGAGATTAACTCCCCTGTAGTATTACCTTCCTTTCATATTTATTGGAATCACTCTTTCTCAAATCAATTTTTCAAGATGGAAGCCATAAATGTTCTGATGTAATGATGTATTCAAGTGAGATGGCACTATTGACTCATGAATTTGTATTGCAAGATAAAACGAGAAGAGTGTTGACGATTAAAATCGTAATGATGAAATCCGCTTGCAAAGTATTGCAAAAGCACTATTACTTAACTATGATAATAATACAAGACTAGTAGGTGGGACCCCCTTGTAGACTAGTGGCACAAGGATAGACATATTACACATGATTAGTTGTTGTTTTGATGCTTCCTACACAGTCCTACATTTTGATGATGCAGTGTTGGGTTCATTTGGTGTGATGTTAAGTGGTTAATGCATTATTGTGGAATGCTTTTGGTAACCACTTGCGACATTGAACATGTTCTATGGGTATGAGGAGCATGCTGTTTACAATTGCTATGTTATAACCTTGTTACTAGTTCTTATATTGATTACTTAGCCACATATATGCAAGGAATAATTTAATGATAGAATGATCAAAACAAAGGGAAATTATGAAAAGGTTCTATATTTCAAACAAAAGGTAAGAAACTATGTATTCGAGCTATAATAAAACACTATATGAAAATTTTGAATGGAAAAGTTAATGGATACTAGTGTTAGTCCTAGCTGTTTTGCAATTTGTTTTGTTAATGGACTAAGCAAACTTTATTAAAATCAAATGGACTCACATATACAAATATTGATATGGATTATTGTGTGGAGTTATGGCAAGGGTTAATGTATGGAATAGCTCAGGTGGCGCACTATGAAATATATATTGTCTCAGATCTCACGATGGTTTGGCATTGATTATGCATTAGTTATATGGCTTGATTATTGGTGAATGTTATGCTTATTGGGTTGTCTCGTACTTCGAACTGAATGGGGCCAGGTGATGGAAGCAACATGCATTTACTACATGTCACTCCAAACCTTCCCTATCACCCATTACCCTAGTATTGTTCCATTGTTGCAATTTCATTCTGTTGGTTGTAAAGCTCCGCATTTTCAGGTTTTTGGTAGGGAAAGCTCGACCAACTCGCCATTTAAGAATTTTTCCCACATGTATGATTCTTTTCTCTCCATCCATGATGTAGTCTCTGTTATATGAACCAAATGATGGCTCAATGATGCTTGGATTCTGTGTGTTCTTGAGTTTTTCAACTGTGTGTAAATGTGGTTTTATGGCTCTTTGTGATGACTGTAAAATGTCGAAAATTGCAAGCAAAGGAATGGGTATTATTAAGTTGCGCGTTGGTTGGTTGCTCGGTCAATGTAGTTTTATGATGATTTTCTGTGGAATAATAAGTAACAGTGGTGCAATAAGGCTCTGGGTTGATGTTTGAAGGTTTTTGTTCTATTTATCACTGTTTGTTAACTTGTTTCCCTCCCAGTTGTTGTGGTAAACCTTACCTAGTTGCAAAGAAACAACCAACAGGTTGTGTGCTCTTGCTTCAAACCCCGAGTCGTGGTTGATGGCCCGTTCTTACTGTCTTTTCACTGAAGTGTCCCAAGATCCAATCTTGGTTGGCCCTGAATGTTAATACAGACCTGTGTGGCTATTGGATTGATACAACTTGTATCTTGGCATACTGTCAAAAGGACGGGTGTGTCCTCACTGTTGTTGTTGTCAAGTTGTTCGACTCTTCAGGTGTTGGAAAGAAATGTTATATCTTTGCATTTTTTGAATAACCGCCACTGTTAAGTTAACCCCCATCCCTTATCTAAAAGTATTAGAGGCACCTATGTGCACTGGGTTATTTTACTCTTGCTTTCTTTTCTCTCCTCGGGTGTTAACTATTGGTTCCGTTGCCTTGACTTGGAGTAATAAGAAAGGACTGTGTGGCTCACTGCTATGTCTTTTCAAAAATATAATTTGGCATGTGGTTGATATAAGTCTCGGAAGACCGTCAATTATCTGTGTTTTTGTTTAAAAAGATAAACATGGTCTTGTTGCCTCCCTACATTTGATTTCAACAGAGCCCGATTTGAACTCTGGATTGTCTCTTCTCTTCTTGATCACCTTCTGGGGTTGTCAAGTATTGGTTATCAGTTAAATGGTTATGAATGTATTGGAAGACACATTCTCTCTCATCGAGTCTCTGTATGGTCCTTCTATGATAAAGTTGTTTGAACAAATAAGAATGAAAATGATCGAGGATTGTCTTCCTATTCGTTATGGTTTCACTTACTTTGTTTTATCCAGCGTGGTCTTGATTGCATAAGAAGACACCTGTGTGAATTTTACTAAGCCCGATTAGGGTTTTGACAAGGTAAAAAATGATTCTAGTGTGTAAATCAAGTTTTGTTCTCTCATTATGTTTGATTATATTGGAAACACCGCGCAGACTATCAATTATTTAAAAAAAAAGTTATACCCACACAGATCGGGCTCGAGGTTTATCTTGGGCTGACTGTTGTTGTTTCAAGATTTTGTAGATTGACTGATTGAAGTCCTGTGTATTATTGGGCATGCTTTTAAGTTTGTCCACGTTTTGAAAAGATACCTTTGTATTTTTAAATTGGGCCTGATTGTTCATTGGTGAAAAATGACTGTTGATTACTTATCGTGGTGCACTATTGATTACCAGGGATAGATGTCAAGCATATTGCTGTGCATGTTTTGATTAATTTTAGAAAAAATAAGAAGGTATCAACATTATAATAAACAATATTGTTGAATGGGAAAGGTTTTTATAAGTTATAATTGCACAAACTTTTATAAATTAAGGTTCTGAGAAATTTAATTGTTGAAACAACAAGCAATTTTTTATACAATTGAGGAACAATGAATGCTAGTTTTGGAAGTGGATGCTTTTTGGATTAATTTTGAATAGATTTATGATTGTATGATTTATTTAATTTGTTTTATGAACAATATACATCAAATTCCCTACCATTTTCTCACTTTTTCGCTCAATACAAATCCCCTCACAATCCCAGATACATTTTGCACGCCCTGTTCTTAAAATTAAATTAAAACTATGTATTACAGTGATTAAGAAATAACACAAAGATGGATCACAACTGATATGACTTGGTTATTGTTACACAGTCAATTGTTGAATGAATTGTTGAGCAATAATTATGTTCTTACTCCCTTTCATTTTCTCACTTTTTTCACTCAATACGACCCCCTCAGATATCCCAGAACCCTTATTCACCCCCTGCTCATTGACAATTATTAAATGAATTTTATGGATTGGATTGCATGGGTCTGATGTGATTGTTGAGACAAACTTTGTTTCATATTAAGAGATGGCATGTATGGTTTGTTTAAGAATCTAGTTTCTAATAAAATATGCATATAGGATGAGCTTCTTCAACAGAGGAAGCCACGACTGAAATAACAGGGGAAAAAATAATTGGAACAAAGGGCCTAGAAGGCCAAGACTCTCAATACATTTTGATGCAGATCCTCAAGAGTTAAATAAGCTCTTCCAAGATGGATTTTTCAATTGGATTGGATAAGGGGTAGTCCAAACTAGAACAAAAAGGCCTCCCTTCCAACCCCAACATGTCCTTGGTATCCCTGTGCCCCCTCATGTTTCATTGCAACCTGAAGTCCCAGAGAATGACATATGGCAGAAGATTATTCACCCAACAGTCTCCCAACATTGTGGCTGGCCAAATTTGTATTTACCTGCTCCTCCTCCACCTGTTAACCCAGATTTGCATATTTCCCCTGCACACTCACCTGTACAGTCCTCCCACGCAAGCAAAATACTCAAAACAAAATCCCACCATATGCATGACAAAGGAAAAGTTGTTGCTGCCCCCTCCTCCCCCTCAAGTGGTTCAACCAAATCTATTTCATCCCACATGCACTTGAGAGATGATTGTTCTCATGTCATCAGCGAGATCAAGCCTAAAGGCTCCACACAACCTAAGGCTAATTCAAGAAAATCAAAAGGACATAGCAACAACAAAGGGAAAATTTCCGCTCAAAGTGGAAAATACGGTTTTTGAGTATATTTTATTATTGTTTTATTAAGAACAATGGACTGTTGAAGTTTTTGGACTACATACTATTTTTGGATATTCTGGATATTATATGTTTGGATATGATTTGAAATATCATTGATATTTAATTTTCAAATTATTAAAATGATTATGGTAGCCACAAGAAGGGATGCGTTTGATTTATTGTCTAGTTATGTTTATTTTGTTAAAGAATTTAAAGGGAGTTACAAGGGGTCCCACCTACTAGTTATTATTTATTAAGAGACCCTTATTATTATTATTATATTAATTCTTCCTCTAAAATAAAAGTTAGTTGAGTTTAAATTAACTTAACTAAAAGAGGTAGTTGAACTACTTCAACTAATTTGGGATGCATAAAAGAAAAAGGAGAAGGAAGAACAAAAAGGAGAATAGAAGGAGAAAACATGCTAAGGTTTGCTTTTAAGTTTTATTGATATAGTTCAATTTTCATTAATTCTTCAATTCATTAAAAACCTAATTCTCTTTTATGATAGCAGGGTCTTATTGTAGACAACAAGATTCAAGGTTGAATTACATCATTCAGGCACTTGTTTTCAGAGGTGTTGATCTATATTTGATAGTCTGTGTAGACTTGTCTATTTATGAATTAAATTTCATGACAGATAAAATATATTGTGCAGAGTCGAGTGGGCAACAATCTGTGGCAAGCAGATCCAACTTTTAAAGTTCAGTTTTTTACTTCCTGTCAGAGTCGTTTTGTATGGTTTTCATTGGGGATATCTAAGTCTGACTTTGGTCCAAACTCCCTCAGGGATTTTTGTAAAGAGAATGATTCTTTTGATTTCTTGGAATGAAATAAGCGATTGCTATTCTATCTGATCTGTGTTAATATGTGACTTGGTATTTTTTATTTTGTCTCCACATTTACTTTTGCATCTGTTATATTTAGAAAATTATATAAAATTGTTGAATTTTACATCAATCTTTTATATTAAAAAATCATCCTAAGCCCTTGTAACTAATACTTGCGGATTGGGAAACAATTTCGAGGCTATAAACATATGGTGATATTCCCATCTATCTTTCCTTAGCCAAGCAAGATCTGGAAATTCTTGAGTAAGATCACTTCATATATTTTCCTCAACATTTTTTTGGCGACCATACTAGGGAGATCTTCCACATCTCTCTGGTTGTTTTTATGCTTGATTATCATTGAATATATTTACATTTCTGATATTGATTCTTTGACTATTTCTCTTCTTCATGACTGTACCTATTGCAAGGAAGCCCAATATTGAGCCGGGTCTTCAACATCAGACCAACATTTCTTTAAACTTCTTTAATACCATTTTAGATACTGCTAATACCTGAGTTGAGCTTAATCGCTCATGGGAAACAGTTGAACAAGACATAAGTGTTCGAGAATGTTGGGAAGCTAGGCAAATACATCCTAGGAATAATCCATAGCTTTCTTTTTCCTACAATTTTGATCTTATTTTCATGTCCTTAGACCCTTGTATCTCTAGGAGAAGAAGAGGTTTATCACCTGAGATCAACCGTATTGTTGAAATAGGAAGAAGAAACGTTGTTCTATCATCCCAACAAAGTGCTCTAAGGAGAACTTTCTCCGATTCATCTAGTTCGTCTTTCTCTCCCTTACCTATCGTTCACAAGATGACATCCAGTGGTGGATTTGGTGGCATTGGAGGTTCTTCTTCATCTCAATCTTCAACCTCGTCAGTGATTGGTAGCTTATATAGTCACCAAGTTCTTGTCCAATCTACTACAAACCCCGCCAAAGTCATTAAAAAGTATGGGCTTTTTTCAGTTTGAAGAATATGCTACAACTACTCCGTGGCATGTTTCCTCCCCTCTTAACCTAGAACCCGCTACTCATACACTTCCTAAATTCAAAGAGAATCTCCCTAGGTTTTCAGGGAATAACACTATTACTACGAATGAACACTTGGTGACATTTTCTAATTCCTGTCACAACATAGAAGCCAATGACAATGACACTTGTATGCGCTTATTTGTGAATTCCCTTGAAGGGAAGGCTGTAAGCGATTTCTTTGACCTCCTGTTGAGCACTCAACACACCCTAAAAAGCCTATGTCAAATTTTACTTTTTGGGTACCACTTGAACTTTTGCACTGTCTAATTCAACTTCATTACAAAAATTGTTGCCTTTGCTTATCATCTTGACTCTCATTAAGTCTTTCAAAGTTTGCTTGAATCTATGAAAAATAATGACTTAAAAGGCCTAAACTTTAAATAAAGAATCAACAACCAGGCCATTTCACCTGATGTGCCCAAATTCGACATCGGAAGGGTTTAAAAGATGAAGGAAAATCACTCAAAAAACTGCAGTCGCCGAGCACTGTTCTTCATCGGCATCGAAAAAAGGAAGTTTTCTTTCGCAAAAATCATCTCACAAGGATATCACCGACAACCAATCCTCTTCGAAATCGGTAAAATGTGAAAAGAGTAAATATTAACGAAGAAATAAATGATATCACCGATGGTCGATACTTGATGCGCTTAGCAAAATTGGAGAAGAGCAAATCACGATGAACATTCGGAGCACGCTAAATTTTTTCTCCGATTTTTGACTTCCAAAACATTTTGGCATCGAGAGTTTTGAGGACGCTACCCAAAGGAAATTACGCGATAGGTTCACTTCCGATCGCCGATCCCCGACATATTTTTGGCATCAACGATCCTAGGCTTAGTTTAGAATGCACAACTCGACTAAAGTCCCGAGTCCAAGCAATTCCCTTGAACTAAGTCACTGGTCTTCAATGTCCCATGTCCCGAGCCAATTGTTCCACGTCAGCACCGTATGATGAAGTCGATCGACGTCAGAGGTTTTTCGTAGAAAGGTTATCAATGAAAATACCCATAACACATTGTCGATCCCCGATCCTCCCACTAGGAAAGCGACACGGTGGGAGGTTTTAGCTCTAGATACGTTGCGATCCAGAGCATTCAAGGGAATAATTAATTCTAAATATCGCATTAGTTGCTAATTCATGCACGAATCAAAAGGACCGTTTGAATTTACCAAAGCAACACATCACCCTCTGTGCCTCCGTCATCCTCCCATGATGAATTAAATTGCAGAGATCCGACGGTATATTTGTTTGAATTTCACTCATCACCTGAATTAATTGGTTCATATGATCGATAAGTTATTCCCCATTAAATCCTATTGAGCCATTATAAAGAAGATCATTTTGCATGCAAAGGAGTTTCAGAGCATCCGGAGGAGCGAGACGAGTAATTCACAAGCTTCTGAGCCCCCCGTGAGTATCAAACTACAAAGTTTAGCAATCATTACAGGTATGTACCAGTCTGTATTTTCTATGTTTTCACTTCATATATACATTAATATCTAATATCGCTCAGTGCACAAGTACTAAATGATTTTATTTTGATTTGCAGGAACAATGCCTCAAAGAAATTCGAACACTAGGCGATCCGCGAGAGCGCCTATGCTAAAGGAAGCATAGGCGAGAGAAGGCTCATCCTGAGGGCCAACAAAACAATCAGAATTTGCTCCACGACCGAAACCAGTCATCAGAACATCCACCAAGAAGATTTTCACTCAACCTTCGAACTTTGGAGACATAGAGGAAAACACAAGGGGCAAGGCGGTACTCCCGCACTGGGGAGAACTCTTCAAGAAGGTCAACTGAGAGGAATTCCCAAAATATATCCCACATAGAGACCTCGACATGAGGAAGCTCGATGATGATTTTTTTCCAAATATCCGACAGTCGTACCTGCACATGGTAGCGAGCAGAACCTCGATGTTTCCCTGTATAGAATTGCTGCAATGGCTTATCAACCACACGGACACATAGAAGTTCCTGATCAACAATGAAAATGGTGAGTGTGACGAGGTTTTTCTTCTGGTAGAGGTGAAACAATATTACAAGCTCAGAGACCCATAAGAGTGACTGAACACTGATTTCACCATCAACTTTTATGAGCACCACGACACTGGCCGAGTGATGGCTTCGTGGTGGAGTGAGGATAAAGAGTACACCAATCGGGACTCTGGCTGGTACCAAACAACCAAATTAAGGGAGCTGCTATCTATCTAATGACCCTCATCTGCCGGTTATATGGGGAGAAAGATTTTTCCAGGTTTTCAAAAGCTTGGATGCCTCTAGCTTACACTATAGCCATTTTTGTGAGAGGTTTTAACTATGGTGCCATCAGTTCAAAAAAATTGAGCATTTGCATTCAACAGGATCATACACCAAAATAAGGAGAGAGTCCATCCTTCTACATGGATTCTTATTTATTGGACATCATCTGCGCTAGAAAGGTCTTTGCCGGAATAAACTTGAGCTGGCACGTCTCAGAACTCCCGGTCCATATATATTTCAACGTCCTATGGGAAAGCAGGTAAAAAACATCATACTCCCTCATCTGCGATGAATTCATTGCACACATTCATTTTATTCTTTTCAATAAAGAGTCTCCAATACTATTGACTGTGGCCAAAAAGATGATATCAAAGGTTGGCCATTGGTATTTGGATGAGCGTTGTTATCCCCTGTTTTTAAGGATAACTAGGAGATCATGTATCGAGGCCCACAGGTCCCAGACATGGAGTACCGAGAGAAGGATTGACCTGAGAATGGCCCTGGAAGGCCCATCCTTTTCTTCTTTCATCAGATCCATCTTGTCAGCAACAACAACATCCATCACCATCGGCTTGGTCTTGTATCAGAGAAGGCTCTTGCTCCATGAGGTAATTGGTCCATGTATCATGGTATGTGTCACTTTTGATCATTATAACCTTTGGATATATGCGTCTGACT
>ML795070.1:854150-875190 GCA_009831015.1 Picea engelmannii | reverse complement strand
AAGGAGGTGTTGATGGAGGTGAAGGAGGAATCTGAGGATGGTCCTCTTCCTCTTCACTTTTTCCTTTTGAAGAATTACCCAAAACTGGTCTCTTTCGTTCCAGGTAATCCTCGTACAAAACTGTCACCATCTCCGACATAGCATGGAATGTTTTCCGGAACTCTTTCTCATCTTCAGAAATCCCTTCTTCCGATGCCATCTTCTCGCTTTGAGAAGCTCTCTTTCTCAATCCAATAAATGGATTCTCTGCAACAAGCTTTCCTTCACCACACTGTATCTTTTCCCTGGTTAACATGCAAAACTCAAATCCAAACGTCAACTAGCTCCGATACCACTTGATCCATAGGATCTTTTAATGACTATGGTTGAGTTTTAATTTTGCATGCGTTAATTAACCATTTGAGAAAACTTAGTGAAGAATGAGGAAAGAAGAGGAATTATGACATCCATATACACATGTGCAGATCTGAAATGAAATAAAAGACAACAAACCATAACACGCAGATTGATAACGGAGTTCGGCACAACTTTTGCCTACGTCTCCGAGCCTTTGTCTCTGTGGGGGAGGCTTATTTATTTCTGTTAAAGAGCTCAAAAATACATTTCTGCAATGCCAAATGGCTACAAGACTGATCTCGTCATGTTTTTCCAGATCTCAAGAACCCTGCAAAGAAAACGACACGCAAAACGGACGTCCGGAGCTCCCAGAAATGACCCGACAACGTCTGCTCCTCAAAAGCTTCTCTACATCAAAATGTCTTTGGCTTGGCTTCTCCTCAGCATAACTCTGCTCTAACTACTCTCCATGGCCTCAAACAGGCCTAGTTTATATAGATCTGAAGTTGGTTGCTCATCTCCAACTTCCTCCCAAAATTTGGGCTCCAAAAATGCCCAATATCTCCCAAAAATGGAGAAAATCAATTAAAAATAGGCATATATCTTTTAAAAATCCCCAAAACTATATAAAAAACCCAATTTGTTATAAATTTATTGGGCACAGCCCCCAAAAATTGCACTCTGAGTCACATGGAGGCGGCCATGTGGCCGAGCGCTTATCCTTTATGCGCTGGCCCCTCTCTGCATTCGGCTCCTGGTCGTGGCATGTATATAGGACCCGACGGTTAATGCTTTGCCCGTGCCCAAAAAGGTGGTAGAACCCGGTCCTGTGGTAACCACCTCGGATCCAGGGCTAGTCCTATCCATAAACTCCCACAAGTGGTCGCTCCGCGCTCCCAGTTTTATTGTCGTGTGGTGTGTTCGTTGGACCGTGGGCTGCGGCTAAGCCCCGACCCTTTCCCCCGCCGCATAAACCTTAAACCAAACTTAAATATAATTGTTGCCATATGCATAACAAGAACCGCACGATGGGTGGGCGGTTAGCCCAGCTCTTCCAGTCCACAACCGGAGGGGAGGTCGTCGGTTCGACTCCCGTTAAACCCATAAACCTTTTACATATAACCTTCGAACCATTCACGGGGTGCCACGTGGCAGCCCTTGACTGGGCCACGTGGCACCTAACCAACCAACCACAAACTACCATGTGTCGACTGCTAATTGGTCCACATTCCTGCCACATGTCAGAGTCGTACTGCCATGTCACCTTTCCACATCATCCCTGCCATGTCAGATGCTGACATCATCCGTGCCACATGTCACCCTTACAGTGGTGACACGTGTCACCCCTGCATTGGTCCAACTGTACGCCAATCAACCTGCCATGTGTCGTCACCCAAGGCTGCCATGTGTCATCTTCTGGAACTGCCATGTCACCTGTACGGACCGTACTATATGTACAGTCAGCATGCCACGTGGACTGTACGGACTGTACAATCATCCATTTTTTTACCTGTTTGGCTTTTCGGATAGAACACGATATCTTGCTCATACGGAGCCCGTTTGACGAAGTAAATATACAGCCAGAATCAGGAAGACGAGACAGATGCAATGGAACTGGGTTCGTCGTATTCTGAGCACTTTCATTTTTGAGCATTTTTAAGCCCTGTCAGGCCTCTGGATCCGATTTCGGATCACTCATACAATGTGATGAATGAGGTAATTAAAAACCAGTGGCTTACATGAGTCAAAGCTTGTCTGATGATGAGTTTAAATACTCTTTTATTGAAAAACATTCTTTCTCTCTTGTTAAAGTTGTTGAAAATTTTCTCCACTTCATCTTAGGTAAGCACACGTTGGTAAAAGTCCCTTTATCCGCTGTCATGTTTTTTCTCTCACAGACGTATCTTTTAGGGAAGCTTGAAAATTGTCTTTCCAAGATCCAAGAGCATGATGTAAATATCGTGACTTCTAACACCATGAAGGGACGTGACTTATCCCTTCACTCAGCTCAACTTGCTGAAAATAGTGAAGAAATCGATGAACAAGATAGCTCTCTATCATCATTGTTTTACATTGACAATCAAATCCTTCATGTGTCTGAACATCCTTGGTATAAAGATATGGTTTATTAATTTCAAAATCAAATATGTCCAGATAAAACCATCAAAGAAGAAGGCTCTGTCTTGAATCTGCTAGATACATCATTATAGGAGACTTCTTGTTTAGAAGATCTGTTGATGGTATGTTGCTTTGTTGTCTAGACAATGAGGAAACACATAAATTGTTGCAAGATACTCAGGGTTCTTTAAATTCTGTTATTCATGTAGGAGGTCGCTTTTTTGCTAAAACCACTGCTTTTAAGATTATCAGGAAAGGGTATTATTGGCCTTCAATCTTTAGCGATTCTTATAGTTTTTCAAGATCTCGTGACAAGTGCCAAAATTTTGCTGGGAAAGAACGTCTTTCTGCTATGCCTTTACAACCTTCCCTCCCTGAATTTCCTTTCTCAAAATGGGGTTTGGAATTTATTGGTCCTATTAATCCTCCGTCTTCAACATGACAAGTCTTTTTCTTGACAACCACAAACTATTTTACAAAATGGACTGAATTTGTTCTGCTTAAGCCTTCATAGGATGAGCAGGTGATTTCTTTCCTTGAAAATAATATTTTTTCCAGATTTGGTCTTCCTTTGGAAATTATTATAGACAATGGTCCCGATTTTATTTCTGCTAAGCTGACCCAATTTTTAGCTAAGTTGGGGTTTAAACATTTTACCTCATCAACTTATTATCCCCAAGGTAATGGGCACGCCGAGTCTACCAATACGAATCTGGTAAGGATTATCAAGAGGCTCATTGAAGATAAGCCTCGTCAATGGCACACACTCCTCACTTACACCCTTTGGCAAGATCACACTACCACCAAGGTGAGCACTGGTTTCGCCCCTTGCCATCTTGTTTATGGTAAAGAATCCATTCTTCCTACTGATCCAGAACTTTCCTCCTTAAGGTTAATGCTACCGGTTGAAGAATTGAATTCTTCTAATGTTTCTGAAAGAATGAATGCACTTTTGGCTTTAGAGGAGCAAAGGACGTTTTCCTTGGATAATATAAAGAGAAGACACCAAACTGTTAAAAAATATTTCAACAAGAGTGTCAAAGATGTCAAATTTAAAGTCAATGTGAAGGTATAGTGGTGGGATTCAACTCATGCTAATGAAATTCAAAGTTTCAAAAATTATGGTTGCGTCCTTTTAAGATCGTTTTTATCCTGGGCGCAAATTCTTACATTCTAAAGGACTTACGAGAGCGATTGTTTTCCTATAGCACTAATAATTCCCACTTTAAAAATTATGTGGAACCAAATTGAAAAATTAAACATTGTTTGGAATGTTTTCTGTATTATAGTAGTTTTCATTTTGGTTTTGATATTCCTATCTTTACATTTTTATCATTTGATTTTTTGCTTATTTCAATTCTGTTGTTTCATTTCTGCTATGAAATTTCTTGTTTTTTTTGTTCTTTTGATTTAATTTCTTGTCTAAATAAAATGTTGGATCAGTTTTTCCACAACGACGCTTCTCCAAAGTATTGTTAATCAATAACAATCGACTTACACAATTTTCATGATGTTTCCCCTTGAAAGCATCGTTGAATTTGTTATCTGCTTCCACTGATGTTTTATAAGATAGTTGGTTTTATCCCACTTCTTCTTTCCTATTCTTCATCCATTTCAAGATTCAAAAGAGCAAGTTCATAAAATTATTCTACTTGAAGTCAAGAACAATTTTTAGTTGAATGATTATGCTTATAGGGATAAACCCCCTCGTACTTAACACTTTTCATGAGTTATTCCCAAATTCCCGGTCATTTTCCCCTTAAATCCGCTCACTTCCCCCTGTTTCATAATCATTCTGATTTATATCTTCTTGATCTGATGTTGGTTTGCAAAACTAGACATTCTGAGTTGTTAATCTGTTTGAAACATATTTCCCTGTGGAGTCGCTAGTTTGTTGACGATTAAAATCGTAATGATGAAATCCGCCCACAAAGTATTGCTAAAGAGTTATTATTTAAATATTCTAATAATATAATACTAGTAGGTGGGAACCTCTTGTAGACTAGTGGTGCAAGGATAGACATATTACACATGATTAACTGTTGTTTTGATGCTGCCTACACAGTCCTACATTTTTGATGATGCAGTCTTGGGTTCATTTGGTGTGATGTTAAGTGGATAATGCATTATTGTGGAATGTTTCTGGTAACCACTTGCGACATTGAATAGGTTCTATGGGTATGAGGAGCATGTTGTTTATAGTTGCTATGTTATAACCTTGTTTCTAATTCTTATATTGATTACTTAGCCACATATATGCAAGGAATAAATTAATGATAGCGTGATCAAAACAAAGGGAAATTATGGAAAGGTTCTATATTTCAAACAAAAGGGAAGAAACTATGTATTTGAGCTATAATAAAACACTATATGCAAATTTCGAATGGAAAATTTAATGGATACTAGTGTTAGTCCTAGTTGTTATGAGATTTGTTTGGTTAATGGACTATGGAAACTTTATTAAAATTGAATGGAGGCGCATATAGTAATATTGATATGGATTATTGTGTGGAGTTATGGAAAGGGTTGACGTATGAAATAGCTCAGGTTGCACACTATCTAATAGATATCATCTAAGATCTCACGATGGTTTGGCATTGATTATGGATTAATTATATGGGTTGATTATTGGTGAATGTTATGCTTATTGGGTTGTATCGTACTTTGAATTTAATGGGGCCAGGTGATGGAAGTGACATGCATCTACTGCACGTCACTCCAAACCTGCCCTCTCACCCGTCTCCCTAGCTTTGTTCCATTGTTGCAATTTCCCTCTGTTGGTTGTGAAGCTCCACATTTTTAGGTTTTTGGAAGGGAAATCTCGACCAACTCGCCATTTAAGCATTTTTCCCAGATGTATGATTATTTTCTCTCCGTCCATGATGTATTATTTGTTATATGAACCAAATGATGACTCAATGATGCTTGGATTCTGTGTGTTCTTGAGATTTTTGATTGTGTGTAAATGTGGTGTTATAGGTCTCTGTGATGACTGTAAAATGTTAGAAATTGCAAGAAAATGAATGGGTATTATTAAGTTGCGCATTGGTTGGTTTCTCGGTCAGTGTAGTTTTTATGATGAGTCTCTGTGGAATAATAAGTAACAGTGGTGCAATAAGGCTCTGGGTTGATGTTTGAGGGTTTTTGTTCTGATTATCACTGTTTGTTAACTTGTTTCCCTCCTAGTTGTTATGGTAGCCCTTACCCAGTTGTAGAGAAACTGCCAACAATTGGTGTGCTCTTGCTTCAAACCTCGAGTCGTGGTTGATGGACCATTCTTACTTTCTTTTCAATGAAGTGTCCCAAGATCCAGTCTTGGTTGACCCCGAACATTAATACAGACCTGTGTGGCTATTGGATTGATACAACTTGTATCTTGGTGTTTTGTCAAAAGGATGGGTGTGTCCTCACTATTTTTGTTGTCAAGTTGTTCAACTCTTCAGGCGTTGGAAATAAATTTGATATATTTGGGTTTTTTGAATAACTTCCATTGTTAAGTTAACCCTCATCCCTTCTTTGCAAGTATTAGAGGTGCCTACATGCACTGGGTTATTTTACTCTTGTTGTCTCTGCTCTCCTCGGGTGTTAACTATTGGTTATGTTTCCGTGACTTGGAGTAAGCAAGGACTTTATGGTTCACTGCTGTGTCTTTTAAAATATATATTTTGGCCTGTGTTATATAGAAGTCTCAGAAGACCATCAACTCTATGTGTTTTTGTTTAAAAATATAAACATTCTCTTGTTTCCTCCCTGCGTTTTATTTCGATAGAGCCCGATTTGGACTCTGTCTTGTCTCTACTCTCCTTGAGTACCTTCTAGGGTTGTCAAGTATTGGTTATCATTTAAATGGTTATGAATGTATTGGAAGATGCATGCTCTCTCATCGAGTCTCTTTCTAGTCCTTATATGATAAAATTGTTTGAACAAATCAGAATGAAAATGATCGGGGACTGTCTTCCTATTCGTTATGGTTTCACTTACTGTGTTTTATCCAATGTGGCCTTGATTGCATAAGAAGACACCTGTGTGAATTTTACTAAGCCAGATTAGGGTTATGGCAAGTTAAAAAATGATTCCTGTGTATAAATTGAGTTATGTTCTCTCATTATGATCGATTATATTGGAATCATTGTGCATACTATCAATTATTAAAAAAATAAGTTATACCCATAGAGATCAGGCTCAGGGTTTATGTTGGGCTGACTGTTGTTGTTTCAAGATTTTGTAGATTGATTGATTGAAGTCCTGTGTATTATCGGGCATGATTTTAAGTCTGTCCACGTTTTGAAAAGATACCTTTGTATTTTTAAATTGGGCCCAATTATTGATTGGTGAAAAATGACCGTTGATTACTTATCATGGTGCAATATTGATTATCAGGGATAGATGTCGAGCATATTGCTATGAATGTTTTGATTATTTTTAGAAAAAAAAAGAAGGGATCAACATTATAATAAACAATATTTTTGAATGGGAAATGTTTTTATAAGTTATAATTGCACAGACTGTTATAAATTAAGGTTCTGGAAAATTTAATTGTTGAAACAACAAGCAGTTTTGTATACAATTGAGGAACAATGAATGTTGGTTTTGGAAGTGGATGCTTTTTGGATTAATTTTGAACATAGTTATGATTGTATTATTTATTTAATTTTTTTTATGAAAAATATCCATCAAATTCCTTGCCATTTTCTCAGTTTTCCACTCAATACAAATCCCCTCACAATCCCATATTCATTTTGCATGCCCTGTTCTTAAAACTAAATTAAAAATTTGTATTACAGTGATTAATAAATAACACAAAGATGGATCACAACTGATATGACTTGGTTATTGTTGCACAATCGATTGTTTAATGAATTGGTGAGTAATAATCATGTTCTTATTCCCTTTCATTTTCTCATTTTTTCGCTCAATACAACCCCCTCAGATATCCCAGAACCCTTATTCACCCCTGCTCATTGACAATTATTAAATGAATTTTATGGATTGGATTGCATGGGTCTGATGTGATTGCTGAGCCAAACATTTTTTCATATTAAAAGATGTCATCTATGGTTTGTTTAAGAAGCTAGTTGCTAATAAACACTGCATACAGGATGAGCTTCTTCAGTAGATGAAACCATGGCCGAAATAATAGGGGTAGAGGGAATTGGAACAGAGGGTCTAGAAGGCCAATATTCTCAATACATTTTGATGCAGATCCTCAAGAGTTAAACCAACTCTTCCAAGCTAGATTTTTCAATTGGATTGGACAAGGGGTAGTCCAATCTAGACCATAGAGGCATCCCTTCCAACCCCATCAAGTCCCTGGTATCCATGTGTCCCCTCATGTTTCATTGCAACCTAAAGTCCCTGATAATGACGTATGGCAGGAGATTGTTCACCCAGTAGTCTCCCAACATCATAGCTGGCCAAATTTGTCTCTACCTGCTCCTCCTCCACCTGTTAACCCAAATGTCCAGATCTCCCCTACACACTCACCTGCAAAGTCTTCCCACACAAGCAAATGAATCAAAACCAAATCCCACCATATGCATGACAATGGAAAAGCTGATGTTGCCCCCTCCTCCCCCTCAAGTGATTCAACCAAATCTATTTCATCTCGCATGCACTTGAGAGATGATTGTTCTCATGTCATCAATGAGATCAAGCCTAAAGGCTCCACACATCCTAAGGATAATTCAGGAAAATCAAAAGGAGATAGCAACAACAAAGGGAGAATTGCCTCCCAAAGTGGCAAATATAGTTTTTGAGTACATTTTATTATTATTTTATTAGGAACAATGGACTGCTGAAGTTTTTGGACAACATACTATTTTTGGATATTATGGATATTATATGTTTGGATATGATTCGAAATATCATTGATATTTAATTTTCAAATTATGAAAATGATTATGGGAGCCACAAGAAGGGATGTGTTTGATTTATTGTCTAGTTATATTTATTTTGTTAAAGAAATTAAAGGGAGTTACAAGGGGTCCCACCTACTAGTTTTTATTTATTGAGAGACCCTTATTATTATTATTATTATTATTATATCAATTCTTCCCCTAAACTAAAAGTTAGTTGAGTTTAAATTAACTTAACTAAAAGAGGTAGTTGAACTACTTCAACTAATTTGAGATGCATAAAAGAAAAAGGAGAAGGAAGAACAAAAAGGAGAATAGAAGGAGAAATCATACTAAGGTTTTCTCGAGTTTTATTGAGATAGTTCAATTTTCATTCATTATTCAATTCATTAAAATCCTATTTCTCTTTTATGACAGCAGGGTCCTATTGTAGACAACAAGATTCAAGGCTAAATTACATCATTTAGACACTTGTTTTTAGAGGTGTTGATCTATCTTTGATAGTATGTGTAGACTTGTTTGTTTATAAATTAAATTTCATGACTGATAAAGGATATTGTGCAGAGTCGAGTGGGCAACAATCCGTGGCAAGTTGATCCATCTTTTAAAGTTCAGTTTTTTACTTCTTGTCAGAGTCCTTTTGTATGGTTTTCATCTGGGATATCTAAGTATGACTTTGGTCCAAACTCCCTCAGGGATTTTTGTAAAGAGAACGATTCTTTTGATTTCTTGGAATGAAATAAGCGATTTCTATTCTATCTCATCTGTGTTAATATGTGACTTAAGAATTTTGATTTTGTATTCACATTTATTCCACTTGTATGGACTTCCAAAAGAAATCTCAAGGCCATTATTCCAACAATTATTCCATTATATCTTATTCCCACTATTTCATGAGTGATATATTCTTGGGGACATCTGGAGTAAATACAACAATGGATGGAAGGTGGTAATAGTATGTATCCCCAGGATATGTATATAACTTATAGCGTGCAACCCAAATGAGGTTGTTGGCGTGTAGAGTGAATACCTGGAGTCCAACATTAATTCACCAACAAAACCCTAAGATACCAACCCTTTCGGCATCACCCACAAGAAGGTGAAGTCTCACCTGAGGTATCTATGGGGACTGTAGGAACCGGATTTTCGTAGTCATGAAGGGATGGGAGGAATTCATCATAACCATTATCCTTAACATTCATTCATTATATCTTATACCATGTGCGCATAAACATATAACATATGCATAATAAAAAAAGTAAATCATATGTACACAATACACAAAAAAAAACAAACACATCATACCATAACACATAGACACCATATTTAACGTGGTTCACCCAAGAAGGGCTACGTCCACAACGAATGGCTTATTATATTATTATTCAAAATCATCCCTTACAAAATATGCACATTGTGCTGATACATGATATATTAGTTATAACCCAAAATGGACTTGGCGTTCGCGCATACTGTGCACACTTAGCTCTTCTTACTTGCTCACATCTATCACACAAAACATGTTTTCTACCCAAAAAAAATTACATATTTATACATTTACATTAGGGCTTATCCCGTTATCAATGGACCAAAATGAATAACGACTTCTAACTGGCTTCCTTCCTTTATGTGCGTCGATCCTGAAAATGCGTTAACTTCTTTTCCCTCCTTTGTGCACGTTGCACATCTCTCAATACTAGTCCGAAAATGCCTATCCCAATAGGCCCCCAACACTCACATGTGGCTCGTCCTGAGCCACTTAGTTCTGCTGCTATGCTCCCTTTAGTGTTACAATGAGCTTCTCAAAAGTTTCCTTTGCATTTTCAATATTTTCTTTTGCTTGCACTTATTGTGCCAAAATTTTGTCTGTCGTCTGTGCAGTAATAGGATTCTTCAACTTCTCTACATTGTCCTGCATTGCTTGCTTCATTATACCCTATGATGTCACAAGTTCTTATGTCACTTTGAAGTCTTCCTTCTGTAGCAGCTCCAACTTCTGTGCAAGACTCTATTGTTCCATTTTGATTTGATTTATCTCTTTGTTCAATTGCCTATTCTCAATGATTGCAGTCATATGTTCTATTGGTGGCAGAGTGTTCATTGTATCTTTAATCTTTTGCGTACTCCTTAGTCTTTGTTCCAACATTTGTATCTCTGCATTCTCCAACAACTAAGTCCATACTCGTGTTCTTTATTCATACAAATTCACACATTCTTTATCCAAAATCTTAATGCTTTCCACTGTCGTCACAACTCTCTTCTTCCTTTGCTCTCTTTCTTCGGGTGGAGTACTTGGTGTTGTGCGCGCTTCCAAGTCAACTATCTTCACGCGGAAGCCTTGAATAGATTCACTAATCTTCATCACTTTCTCTTCCAATGGAGTATCTAGTTCTATTGCTATCTTTGGGAAGTTGTTGTATACTTCTTGCACTATATTTTTCAACCTTCCTTCTCTCTGTTCAACCTCATCCTACTCTTGCACTAGTTTGTTGTATTCTGCATATAATGCTTCTTTTTACTCATTTACTTTAGCCAACTCCATTGTATTCGAATCCAAGCGCAACTAAATTTTGTGTGTTACACTTGACTGCAACTTGTGTAACACGTTCATAGGCAACTTTGACAACACTAAGTGAATATGAATTAATGCATGTGCAAGATATTGAATCCCTATTGATGAAAACTCTAATGCCCCTGTTGATATCTTCATTACTCTGTGCTATGAGGATGCTAATGGTTGTGACTCTGTCATCTTGGATGTACTCTTAGTCTGTTCTTCCTCTCCTATTCTGACTGACGATACTCTTGTTGCCTTCAAAACTTGGCGTAGTTTCGCTACATGTGCCTGCAAAGTCATATGCATCTCCTCTTATTTCTACGTGGATTGCAGACATGATTCTTCCGTTACTTCCTTCACTTGATCTATGATTTTATCTAAGTCATCCTCTGTCAAGGCTTGGATGGCTACTTCCTTGAAGGAATTCCTCTTCTTATGCTTGTGCACTGATCAATCCTTCAGATGTTCCTTCCTCTTGTCTCCCACGGGCGGTGGGATTTCCTTGTTCTCCTTGTTCTTCTTCTAGTTCTTGATCCTTTTCTAGTTCTTGTGTATCCTCCTTTGGTTGTGTCTCCCATTGTGTTGTTTTTTTCACTAGGGTTCTCCACTCTTCATCCTAGTTGTTTACAATCTGGCTAATGTCTTGCTCTGTCACCCTATAATGCATTGACAACCATTTTTGATCCAGATCCTTCTTTGCCTGAATATACATATGATGATTCCCTACCTTAAATCATGCAATATCCTTATAATCTTCAATTATCTGTGGTTGAATGTGTGACATGTCTTCGATGCATTGTCGAATAATCTCCATATAGATGTAGAAGGTTATATTATTGTCCTACTGTCTGTTCTTATGCATGGTATTCCACAATGACACATATCTTGCTGCCAAGAATGGTTTCTACATTCCTTCGAGGATCTACATCTCTTCGAGCTCCCTCCAAGCAGTCAATGCTATAAAAATTAATAGCCACACATAATGAAAATTTGTTCCTTTCTCCTGTGCCTCCCCGTTGTCCATTAAAAATTGGTTCCTAAGAAATGTTGGCTTGTTCATCATCACTCATGCTGGGCATTTCTCCATTGTTGGTATGAATCTTACTGACACCTGGTCCTTGCAACATTTTATCAGCAACTTACAAGCCATCACTTGTGTCGCAAATATTACTGTATCATCATTGATACTCGCAACGTCTAGTCCGCACACTCCTTTTCTATGAACAATGGTAGAGGGTCTTCCCCTGCTGATCACAATCATGTAATCCAAATAATCAAGTGTGTGTCAATCGACACTACTCCATCCAACCTTAAAAATCTCCAGGGATGAAACTCAACAATAATTTGATGCAAATTTGTATCTCTGTGCTCCTGCCAAAATGGGGTATCTCCAACATATTTAGTATTCATGTTTGTTGCAATCTTGTTTCCCATTCATTTGGCTCAACTATGATTACAAGTGATGGAGGGGTTCATTCCTGCACACAAATAATTTTGTGGCGCTAACTATGGAAACTTCTTTAAATATGCTAGGTAATGGTATGGATACCGTAGGTTCCTTATTGCACCTAACATATCTCCCTCAACAGTGAACCTAGGTGGAATCACTGGTGTAACCATGTCATAATTCACCTCCTTTTGTAGTCTGACTTGTTTTGCTGTCAACTTTCTTGGTGGCACATACGCTATGGGAAAGTTGACTAGATCAAAGGCCTCAGGGGTTTCTTGTTGTACTGACACTACTTCTTGCTTTGTGTGTGGCTTCTTTGTCCATGATGTATAAGCTCCTACCTTTGGTGGCACCATAGCTCTCTTTAGTTCGAATTTGTCTTCAATACACTTGACTCTCTCTTTCTTTAACATTGGCTCTCCTCTGGTTCTCTGTTCTCTCGAATGTGCATGAAAAAATAACCTTTTCTCGTCTCCCTTTCTCTTCTTTTATACCTTGTTTTCAACTATTATCTTCCTCTTCACACCCAAACCTGCAGTCCCATCCAATTGTAGTCACATTCAATTCCTTCCATATTCTCCATCAAATTCGGATTATCTGATGGATCATGGTCTAGATTCACCATCCTGTCAATATCTTCGTTGTCACTTTTCATTTATGACTAAGGGTTCCCACCGTCTCTCCATGTTATTTGTTCTTTAATGCTTTACCCGTCTTCTCTGCAGGTCCTTATCCTGGTTCTTCACTTCTCCTTTCTGCACGTAGTTCAATTTTTCTTCCTTTCCACGACATTCTCTTATTGATCTTTGACTCTTTGAAAAATTCTTGTCTTGAAATTTATTGCTTTTTCTTTTCCTCTATAATAAAATATAATACAAATACTATGGTACACATACTACACAATCAAACTAGTGCGCATAAGCACAATTATCCCTATACAGTTTCAAACGATTACCATTTACCATTCCTTCCACAACTTCCCCATTCAATTTATCCAACTAAACAACACCTACTTATATCACAAATATTATCATATACATACCCAACCAATGCATTTGGAACTTTCTAGGGTGTTGCGAAAACTTGTTGTCATAAAGAAAAACTAAGTCTCCCATATGGAACATCTGGTATTTTATATGTCTGTCATGCCATGTCTTTGCATGCTCTTTCTGCACCTACTGATGAAATACTGCGACAAAATGGTCTTCCTCTAGTTCCACTAGCTTTGTAGTCTTTTTTCTACTACCCCAAAATATGTGAGTTTTGTCAATGTGGCAATGCACAAACTCGGCACAATGAACTCCATGGGAATAATTGCTTCCTATCCATATACTAATCAAAATGGTGTTTTTCCTGTCAGCTTCTTACATGTAGTCCGATATTCCCATAGTACTGTAGGAATCCTCAAATCCTAGTCATCTCGATTTACATTACATATCTTCATCAACACATGCTCCAAAATATTATTAAATTCTTCAACTGTTCCATTTTCTCGAGGATGATAAGGTGTTCTCTTCTGGTGATGAATATGAAATTCCTCTGTCAAATAAACAATTATTCTATTCAATAAATGTGTTCCTTAATGACTCATAAGGATTCTCGGACATCCAAATCTCGTAACAAAATTATCTAAAAGAAATTGCTCAACAGTCTATGCACTACAATATCTGACAGATTCTGCTTCAACCCATTGGGTCAAATAATATGTCATAGTGATTATATATCTTGCTCTCGACATTTTTTTTGGTGGGTTGATCGGTCCAACGAAATCAACTACCCATTTATAAAAAGTTTTCAATGTAACTTACGGTACTAATGGCATCTCGTCTCTTCTGGATGACTTTCCAACTCTCTGACAGACATCACAGGTCTGAAAGAAATCCTTAGAATCCTTATGAAGGGTCGGCCACCAAAGTCCTGTGCGCAAAATCTTCTGAGCCATCTATTTCCCTGCATAGTGGCCTCCTGCAACTCCATCATGTGCCTCTGATAATATCATAGGCATTTCATGCTCCAATACACATCGATGAAGAATACTATCTGCGCCTAACTTATAAAAATTCCCTGTTATATGTTGATAATATATTTCCTTTACTATTAACTGCTTCTTCTGCACAATTGTAAATTTGAATGAGGCTACTGTAAATCGGCGTAGTCACTAGTTTCTGCTTCAAGGTATCCAAACTTTGCTGACATTCCCTATTCCATTGAAACTTAAATTCCTTCTTCAACAATTTTTCCAGTGGGGCTATGATTTGTGTGTATCCCCTAATAAACTTTCTGTAGTACCATGTATGACCCAATGTTGCTCTCAATTGTCGCATTGAAGTAGGTGGTGGAAAATCAACAATAACAACAATCTTCGCAGGATCAACAAAAAGTCCTTGTTTACATACTATGTGACCCAACATGATTCCAAACAGTGCATAAAAAATGCACTTCTTTAATTTCAAGGAAATATGGAACTATCTACATCTGTCCAACATCAAGCGTAGAGTTTCAACATGGTATTTTATCAAACTGAACACTGTCCAATCATCCAAATAGACTTCTAAGAATTTATGAATGAATTCCTTAAACACTACTACAACCACTCGGGAGAATAATGCTCGTGCATTTTTCAACCCAAATGACATGACTATATATTGATAGCATCCCCATTCTGTCGCAAATGTTGTCTTATGCCTATTTTCCTACGTAATTTTAATCTGGTGATACCCAAATAATCCATCAGTAAATGAGTAAGCTTCATGTCCTCCTACACTTTCCAAAACTTTATCTGTAAATGGAGTAGGAAATGGATCATGTAAGCAAGCATCATTCAATTTATGCAGATCCACACACATTTTGATTCCACCTGTTTTCTTCTCTTGAATCACCATTGAACTGATCCACTCCGACTCTACGACAAGTTCAATAATCCCAGCTTCCAACATCCTATCTATTTCTTTTTTCACTTTCTACATATATATCAGGTTCAGTCGATACGATCTCTGCTTCACTAGCTTGGTATCTGGATTCAAAGGAATCTT
Source organism: Picea engelmannii (assembly GCA_009831015.1). Classification (NCBI taxonomy): domain Eukaryota; kingdom Viridiplantae; phylum Streptophyta; class Pinopsida; order Pinales; family Pinaceae; genus Picea; species Picea engelmannii. The sequence continues at coordinate 859,842 of ML795070.1, read as the reverse complement.
AATCTCCCCCAACTGCCTATCAATCCCTTTCATTTATGAGAATGTAATCGAAAAAAGGTCCTGGTATTCATGCAGTAAATCAACAATCTTCTTGACAGTTTCTTCATTCCAGTAATCTCCAATGTTTGTGAACTCAGTATTATCGTTTGTACTAATATTCACTTTGCGCATTCTTAATGGCTTTTCATACTCGAAAGACTCAAGCTCAGGACCCTCTACTGCACTCTCTCCTTTGGTTTATAGTATTTGCAAATTCCTCGAGTCTTCATCCTCCTTGCCTTATCCAACAACATTATAGCATTCCAAAACCTCTTGAATAGTCACATAATATATGGGCGCACCACATAAGGCTTCTGGTATCTTCAAATATTTTGGTGTAAATATCTTGGTCTTGATAATTTGCAGAGTTGTGTCTACCAAAGGGAAATCATATTCAAAACATAAATTTACCTTAAATTTGTGAGTCAAGTCTTCCCAGTCTATTGTTCCTATGTGTACTTCCAGTTCTAAGTACTAGATCCTTGGGATCGTGTCCAGAGTGTGTACAAACAAGTGTGTCCATTCTTTCTTAGGTACTGAACTCCATGTCGCAGTGCATTGTGTAAGATGATCTATAGGACAACTCAGCCCTGTACACTTTTTCACAATATATTATGTTCCAAATGTAGCATGTAATATCCTTTTTCATTGCTGCCAATTCTCTATCCTATCCTTATGTGCAACCCACCATCTTGCACACGTCACTTTTAGCGCAATATTTAAACATAACAATCTCTATTGATATGATATCTACAATTCAAATTATTTTACAAAAATATCTATATCTGTTAGTCCATCATACTTTTGGGGATCACATACCTCAACTCCAATCCAACGCAATGCATGGGTAATACGAGCACATATTCTTGTGTATACCTCATGTAACCTTCGTTGCCAATGTTCCAGGGCTTCTTTTGAATCCAACACACAAGAATTGATACTTCACCAAATGAGTTCACCTTTAGTAGTAGGATTGATATAGTCATCCATATGCATGTTCATACTGTAAATATTATTGGGTTCTTTTCCCTTTACTGGTTCCATATATTGCCTTCCTTTTGTGGGATCCAATGGTGTAGTAACTCTTAAGTCTGCTACTTCAAAGATCATTTGTCTCTTTTTCAGATTAATAATAGTTTGGTTATCAAAATCCAAATCGAGTCCAAGAAAATATGGATAAGGTTTTTTACCATCTACTATCTTGATTACTTCAAAATATGCTATGATTTTCACTCTGTTGATGTTAACATTGACCCTTGTCAGTCTTCCAATTGCAACAATCTTATGCTAGTTTGCTAACCTCAATTGAATAGGTGACCAGATCAACTTAGGTTTTCCCATCATTTCCCATGTCTGATTTAGAATGACATTCACATAAGATCCTAGATCCAAGATGATCTTATCCATATTGTAATATCCTACCCGTGCATTAAGTCAAAATTCCCTATTTGTCCTTTTCTTGCATTGTACCGAGTTAACTGCTCATTGTGCACTAGGTGCTTCTTTATCTTGCGTGCACAAATCGATCATCCCACGTAGTTTGTTCAATGCAATTCCATCCTTCATTAGCTCTAAACAACTCTTTAAGAAAGTTTTCAGAGTACTTACCTTCTCAACTGTCCTTCTTGTTATTGAGTGGTCATAGGCTAGAGGCACGTCGAACACTGGTGGCCTATCATGCACAGGTTGCGAAGTCAATGCTACCCATTATGATTCTAGAAATTCCTTCCTTCCTTGCTTGTATGTGTCTCTTTCTCTTCGAGGATTAAACATTAGAGGGGGTTCTGCTGCTTTCCTAACCCACTGGTTAGTCATAATTCCTTGTTTCATCGCATCAAATCCCATTCACACTCCTTTGTGTGTAACTGCTACTACTTTTGGTCAATCGTCATGATCTTCTGCTGCTATCATTTGAACATTATGGTTCCTCTTTTCTTGCCACTTCACAATTATTTGTGGACAATATTCCATTGCATGATCCAACTGTCTAAAATATGTACACATTGTACAAGGATTCATACAATATCGCACCAAATTCCAACGTTGGTTATAGTTATAACATATAATCGGTCCTCTTACTCTGTCGAATCCTCCTCTTCCACGAATTTTGAATCTTTTGCTTCCTCCTTGATTATATCCTCTCAGAGTATTACATTGCAATACCCCTTCTTCCGATCCTTCTTCCCCTTGAACTTTGTATTCATTTGCGGTGAATTCTCTCATTAGATAGAGTGCGTGACATTCCTTTTCGTCATGTCCCACAAACTTACAAAAGTTTCAAAATAATTTCTTGGTTGTGCTCTGATACTTCTATATCAAAGGATAAATAGTTGAATGATGACCCATCGTTCTACATATTTTACAATAGAATCCTCCTCTTGGTGCCAAAGGATTCGGGGGTCCTATAGCCAAATGTTCTCTAAAATATGAACACTTATTCTTATGATGACCTTTCATTCTGCATGTAACACACCATATTTCTTCATTCTTTTATTTCCCTTTAGCCAGCTCCTACAACTAAATGGTCAATGTTGCTAACTATGACTGGACCTGAGATATCCCTGCGCTATTTTCTCCTACAGAGGATGCTTCCAATTTCATGGAGATCTCCAACACTTCTGAATACGACGTAATCTTATACTATGTGAAGGGGAAACATATATGTGGAAAAAATCATGCAATTAACCATTCCCTATGCTGCTCATATGGAATCTGGAAGGTCAACCTATCCATCAATATCTTAAACCTTTGATCAAAATCCCATATTGATTCATTCTGCAACTGCTTGATCTCTTTGAGTTTTGTTATACATTACGACTCAGACTTTGGTTTATGGAATTCCTTTAACATAGGTTCCATGCTGTCTGCTAAGGTTCTAGCTTGTCCCGTAGGAGCAGTGGACTGATACTTCATATACCAAAGTAACGCATGGTCTCTAAATGTTGTCGCTAACTGTGTGATATTTATATTTTCATCCTGGAATTTCTTCACGATCCATATTTCTTCACAGACAAATAAGTGTTGTTTTGGATCTTTTGTCCCTGCTATGTGAAAGATAGACATTTTTAAAGTGGGATCCACCCCTGCCACTGTATATTGCATAGTATTATTTTTCGGTGTCACCAACTAATTCTGTATTTTCGCACTACTTCCACTACTATGACTACCTTTAATGCTATCCTTACTTCCCTTACTAAGTGAAAGTGACCAACTTTCATATCCTTCTTCAGTTCTAGGAGACGCACAAAGGGTCGTGGGTTCGATGCAGAGTCTGGCCATAGTGGGATGTAATGGGTATTCTTATACTGGACTGAGATGATGATATTTTTCCTTTTCCTCTGTGTGCTATATTCTTTAAATGTGGAGTACTACACCAATGTCTCTTTCCTCAACCCTACTGTGAGTCTCTTCTCTCTCATCCATAGTCCTCTTCCTACTATATCAGAATTTTTTTCCACTGCGCAATACTCCAATCTCTTCTTATGTCGCACATTCTTCTTCTCTTGAAATTCTCATTCCATCTATTCCCTATTCATTCTTTCATGCATCTCGCTTCTTTGTACACTAAGACCATCCCCTGTTAAGCCCCTAGTCCCCCTATGCACACGAAGGTGCCTAACTGCTAGGGAAATTAGATTCCATATTCATAACCTCCTTATCACACATCAACATCTTGATCCAAGTAGACACCGATTTCAAATATCTTCTGCGCAGACCTTTAAATAAATATCTTTCAGCAACATTATATGACTGGGTACAATCTATATAAAACTCAGTAATAGAACCCCCCAATACACTATCCAACAAGAAATCAACTGCGCGTGAGATATGATTACTTATAGTATTAACTTGATGAATAAACTCAGGGGTCCAATTCCTTGGAATAACAGTGCAAAATGTTCCGTTCTTTTCATCTAACCTCTGTAACCACTCAACCAATTTTTTTTGGAAATAAACAAAGAAAATCTCATGTATATTTGTGAATACATACCTCTACAACCATTGCTTCGAACTGATTTGTGGTTTCTTATTCTAATCTCTAGAAAACCACTATCCAATCTCTTTCTTAGTTGGCCTCCACATTCCCCTCAGTCACAGATCCTGGTCCCAAAAACATAACCATTTTTTGGTGCACAGATGGTATACTTGGGGTTCAACATTAATTCACCAGCAAAACCCTAATATACCGACCCTTTCGACATCACCCGCAAGCAAGTGAAGTCTCACCTGAGGTATCTATGGGGACTGGAGGAACCAATTTTCCACAGTCATGAAGGGATGGAAGGAATTCATCATAACCATTATCCTTAAAATTCATTCATTATATCTTATACCATGTGCGAAGAAACATATAACATATGCATACTAACAAAAGTAAATCATATGCACACAATACATAGAACAAATAAACACATCATAGCATAACAGAAAGACACCATATTTGATGTGGTTCACCCAAGATGGGATACGTCCACAATGGTCAGATTCTTATATTATTATTCAGAATCATCCCTTACAAAGTATGCGCAGTTCGCTCATACATGATATCTTAGTTATAACCCAAAATTCCATTGTAGTTCGCGCATACTATGCACACTTAGCTCTTCTTACTTGCTCACATATATCACACACAACATGTTTTCTACCCAAGAACCCTTACATATTTATACATTTACATTAGGGATTAACCTGTTATTAATGGATCAAAATGCCTAATGACTTCTAACCGACTTCCTTCCTTTGCGTGTGCCAATCCCAAAAATGAGCTAACTTCTTTTCCTTCCTTTATGCACACTGCGTAGCTCCCAAGACTGGTCCCAAAATGCCTATTCCAACAGAGGTCAATCTTAGTATATCTAACTTTTGGTTACAAAATGATTCTTAAATAATTTGCAAATGAACCTTTAGTTGATGAGAGAATTGACCTTGGAATAATCAAGTTGACAACACAATAGTCTCCAAGAGGCCATAATACATATCTTTTAAATAATGAATCAAAGCAGGTCAAACTTATATGAACTTTGCCTTATACAAACTATAGGAAACAAGAATAACCCTAAGAATGATGATCCTCTTGATAATACAAAGTGTAGGCTGTAGGAATAAAAAATAAAAAAGGCTTGACAGTTACTACCAACAAAAATACCGTAAGATCCCTCCAAAGGAACGTAAATAATATCATAGAAAAACCAAATCATATCATCATTCTTTGTAACTCACAATAGATTTGAATATGTAAACCAATATATGCATCAATGAACCATTGAAATGAATAGAGGAACTCATACCTATGAATGTTTTTTCCTTCCCTGTTGTATGACAACATATTATTATGTAGGAATGACTTCAACACTAACTTCTTATGTTGTAGGTTATTTTGGGGTAGTATATTCCTCTTTTCCAATAGTTTCCTTTGATTTTCCACGTGTATTAGTTGCTCCATTTTTCTTTCCTAATGTTGGCTATTGTGCAGAAGCAACACGACGACTTCTAATCCTTCTCATCCTCATATATTTAGGGGGATGTTGGGATGGACATGAACTCTGTAAATAAAGTAATATTATTTCATGGTTTGGATGGGGTGGTGAAGGGCATGACTATTGATGGTGTAGTCATGAAAGACAAAGATGATGGTGTCCCCCCCCCCCCCCCC
>ML795070.1:825748-854109 GCA_009831015.1 Picea engelmannii | reverse complement strand
ATGGGAAGGGAGAAGGACAAAAAGAAAAGAAAAGAGGCTTAAGTGATTTCACATATACAAATCCATAGAATTCAATTTGTCAAATAAACAAGTATAAAGAATAAGTGTACCTGCACCTACCTTTGCAACAAGTATACAATTTTCTATAACAAGTTCTCCACAAATTTCCATGGAAAAAGAAAACATTTGTGTAAAGAATTTTCGACAATATTTCCTCCTGGTTCTGAGAGATATTCATGAAGCTTTGAGGAAAGACCACTTCTACAACAACTTTATCTGCTATAGGTTCTTGTGGGAAATCAGTCTTTCCCTCCTGGGGGATTTTTCCAACTAGTTTTTCTACCATTGGTTCTTGTGTGGAACAATAGGGCCTTATGAGGTTGGTAGGTGTTGGTTCTTGTGTGACAATACCTTTTTCTTATCTTTTATGAGCTTCTCTGGGTAGTTGGTTCTTGTGTGACAACACCTTTTTTTTCTCTTTTATGATCTTCTCTGGGTAGTTGGTTCTGGTGTGACAACCCCAATGATTATTGGTACTGGTTCTTGTGTACTAGGACCAATATTTCTCAAATGAAACCATCCTTATCACTTTGTCATTTCTGCTACTTTTGTGACAATGGTGGATCTATGAAGTACTATTAAGAACATAGGCATACTACAATATTTGTAACACACTATTAAATGTTGAACATGGAGGGAGTGTGTTAGATAGGATTTGTAGTAGGTTGCTAGCGAAGAAACTCTAATGGATTGGTAGCAACATGCTTCTTGGAAATATTTATTCGAAAACTATTGAAACCATAAGTGTAGCTTGGCATTGTAAGTGAGCCAAGTAACTTTGTCGGGTGGGTTAGGAGTTGGTGGAGCAGAAGGTTATGAAGTTCATGCAGAGGAAAATGGGATGAAGTTATGATGTGGTAAAAATGATTATAATAGTGGTTACGGTCAACCACATGAGAAAGGGAAGCTTCATAAACTTCAACATACATTTATCTCTATGTTGAGAAGAAGAAAATGCATGAGCATACCGTAGTGCTGGTGAATGAGTATGATGAGAATTAGGTCTTATTGAAAGGTATTTTTTAGCAATGGAATTGTTGATGTAGCAATGGGAATTGACTTCATTAGCCTTGGTGTTCATGTGATCTTTAAAGCAATTCTTCGTCTATCTTGTTTTCTATCTGCTTGCAATTTTTATGAAAAAATCTTATTGTTGTCGGTCAATAGTTGGAATGGAACACCTTAGTGGAAAGATCCTAGGAAATTGAACTTCGAAAATGGATTAGGAAAGGACTCAAAATCACATGATCTTGCACTTTCTTGGTTTGGATGTCTGAATGACATGCTCTTGTTCATCAAAATTTGTCTTCAAAATCACTTGTTCATGGATTGACCTTCTTGATCTTTCTAGGACCTAAACAACCTGACACTTATCTGAAATAAAACATGAGATCATGAGAGAAGAGAGGTGATTGGTATTTCCACTTCTAATAAATATGAAAAACAACCACAAATAGTGCACGTAAAACAAATCCATGGAAGGATAAACAAATGAAAAATCATTTTTTACCTACTAAGTAGTGGTGGCCAGCCTAGGATACCTCAGGGTTTTTTTTTTGATAAAATATTCGTTTGATGTTTGATTGCAGTGATTCCAAATATATATTAGAGTGAATTCATATGGATATATCCATTATAAATAAGTTTTACAAACATAAATAATTGATGGTTTGAATATGCCAATGAACAACTTAAGGAAACAAAGTTTTGACAATGTAGATTTAGGATAGGGAGCTAGTATTTAGAGAATACCTTTCTTGTACAATATCAAAATGACATGATTCAAGTTGGGTTGTAAAATAGATTCATAGGATAATACACCCTAGAATTTTTTTTGAAATATCTATCCATTTGGTCTTTTTTTTTTGTCCCAACTCTATTCTTGGTGAGATCAATGACCCGAAATGCCACAAGAGTATGATCAAGCTATTTCTTCCAAATAATGATTTGGGTTTGTGTGAATTTTTGTAGGTGTATACTTTTTAATGTAATGCATCCACATACCAAAAAATCGTAAGTACCCAATTCCTAAATTGTGCAATATGACCTTGGCAAGATCCTATGGAAAATACAAAAATACCTAAAACAAGAATAAAATCAAACATCTAATTCAAAATGTGGTATAATGGTAATGGGATCCTGACATAACCATCATGGGAACACGAAGTGTCCCATTATCTATGAGGTTTATATAATTAGATCATGACACAACCACCATGGAAACCACATAGTGCCTCGTTATCTGTGAAACAACTTCCACATTTTGCTCATGAAATTGTTATTCTTGTATGATGATGGATTGAATAGTTGATTGAGGAATACAACCATTATCAAATCATTGACTAGTGTGCATTTTTAATTATGCCTAAGATAAAAGGGAATAGGTGTAGGGAAAATGTAATCAATGATGAAGAATCAAGGTTTGGAAAGGATCTAAGATGAAAAAGGATCATGGTTTAGTGGAAATAAAAGGAGGGGGAAAGGAGATGATATTACATATAAAATATAAGGAAGGGAATGATAATGGCATAAAGAAGAAAATAAAAGAGAAAATAATTGAGAGAGGAATAAAGAGTGATAAAACATAAGTAAAGAAAACATAAGTAAAGAAAACATGCATGGACTAAGATGATATTATAATCAAAATAACAATTCAATCAACCCAAGATGCTACATATTATTGATATAAATAATGCAGGTTCACCACATACATGTTAATCGATCCAGACGTAAGGTTAAAGGCTTATACATCCCCTTGTATCCTTCTCTAGTGTAATCCTCATTCACTAATGCTTCCTTTATCTCTCCAAACTTCCTACAAAAGAGATTAGTACTATGGGTGGCTCTTATTGCACCACAAAACCTTCTAATTTTAACTCATGTAGCTATGTGACCTAAGTTAAATGTAAAACATTATGTATGAGATATCCTAGGTAATGTAGTCGATAATCATCTCTGTGGATCTCGATACCATGTTTCATCTAAAAACAATACAATAAATACTATTGTTCCCTTGACATTTCCCCAACAACAACGCCAAAAATGTAAGTGTTTCTATATGTCTTTTACTTAACTAGGATCACTTGTGCATTTAACTTATCAAGTAGGGTTTCCAATGTACTTGTGAGATTCCATGCATTGTATGTGTGGGCTTCAAATTTCTAACTTGCATTAGTCTTCTAATATGCTTCTACAAAAAGGAATCTGCATTGCAGAAAATTAAAACATAGTTACGAAAAATTAAAACACACAAGAACTAGCTTCTAACACTTGTTATTTCAAGTCTAATGTATGGCTCCTCTTAGAGTGATATAATCAGTGACCTATTATCATGATAGAAATTATCTTTCTATGTTATTATACTGTCATTATGTGTGTGTTCTAATAACCTACTTCTACAACCAAAAATTCTATAGGAAATAAAGAAAAAATTTTATAGGAAAGAAATTAGCATAAACAATTGAACATAAACAAGGTAAAAGCTACAACAAACACTTGAGGGAAAGTAAGTAAATCATACATTGCAAATTTTAAAAATAATTGAATCAAAATACTAAAAAAGAAATAAAAGAGAATTGAATTTTGTAATGCCATGTTCTCATGGGGTGAGCTATGCCTCAAGGAACAGGGAAACAAGATTAATCTACAACAAAAAAAACTAGTTAAGCACTAAGATGAAAATGAATAAACTGTAATCTAAGTTAAAAATCGGATCTCAAGAACTTGTATCTTGTTCCATCATGAGTTGGAAATTTATCTAAGAGTCCACTCCCTTGGAATGGAGATGACACTTTATTTTATACATAAACTTGATTGAAACTAAAAACCCACTTGAGGATAAGAGATTCCCAAGTGATTACTGTTGGATTACTAGGAGGGGGGGGTGAATCAGTAATAGTGTTTTTTTAATCCTTTTTAACCACATTATATATAAGTGTTGTTAACTTTATGAACAATTTACCAATATCATTCAACAAGTGCAGGATAATTAAATCATGAACAATGAGAAATCATACACATACACAGTACACCGATATTTTTACGTGGAAACCCAATGCGGGAGAAAACCAATGATTTTTTTTTCTTATTTGTCTTTAAGAAGTACATTCATTGGAAGCACCAACTTCCTTTGTTCTCCAGTTGCAACTAGAAGGAGGCTCCAACCTCCTATATTCTCAGGCTACAACATGAGGGAAGCTCCAACTCCTAAATTATCTGGCTCCAACCAGAAGGAGGATACAACCCCCTATGTTCTCTGTCTATAACTGAAAGGTGGCTACAACCACCTATCCTTGCCCCATCTAGCCACCCTGGAGTAGAAATGCCAAATTTAGACAACTTGTCACTGTCACTGAATCAACTCTGTCACTGTCACAACTATCATTGAAAACTTGTCACAACATGTACAAATTTTCTTCAAATATTTTCTATAGATTTGCAACATGTCTGTTCTGCAACATTGTAATGTCCTCACTTTGGGACATCATTATATTACAAAGTGTTATGATGACCAGAGTAGTCCGATGGAGGTTATAGCGAGTACGTGGACTATTGAGGGGTATTTTGGGGTCTGACTTGCATCGCTCATCCTATTTCATCATTATGATCCATTCTGCACAGCTAGGATTTGGTTTCATTGCATTCCAAGGATTTCCATGATTTTGAGTTATTTTGGGCTATAGGTTAATTAAATTCACTAAGGAGGTCATTTTAGGCATAATACTTGGAGGAACCTCTTAGTGTAATAGCTCATTGGAATCGGGAGGAACAATACTATAGGATAGGAAGATGAAAAGTGACTTTCAGTGGCCAGGGAAGCCACAAGGAGAGATAAGGTGCTTTTTAGAGGTAAAATAAATAAATAATTAATTAAAGTGATTTAATTAATTAATTAATAATTAATAAAGAAAAAGTCACTTTGGAGGGACAAGGTGAGAAGGAAGGATAAAAGAGAGGAAAGGGCCTCTATTCTCATATTCATGTTGATTATCAGTGGTATTCAGTGTTCCAACAGGGTGTAGCTCATCCATCTTGAGGTCTTTCACTTCAAAGGGCAGGGACTTCAGAGTGTTGTTAATCTATTGTAGCCATATAGCCTTTGGAGGCTTGTAGCTTCTATCCTTGATCTTGTTTGAGGATAATATGCACTTTGTTATTAGCTCTTATTTATATTGTACCAGATCTGTAGATCCATTGTATCAGGGTCTTCTCCTATTATGAATAATATCAGATCTGAGGTATTTTTGGGTTGTCTCTTATATTGTTGATCTTGCATCTTGTTGAGGTATGTTCCATTGCTATATCTTCTTGATTATTTCTGCAAAAACACATATAAATCATCATATTAAAATATAGTGCATGCTAAAGGACGAAATCAACAAAGTGTTTGACGAAATGCCACAACCAAAAAATAGTTAAAAAATCATGAAAAACTAAATGTTCTTGGCACCTTGGCTTGGGAACATTATAGTGGTATCAAAGCTTAGACTCCTGCCAGCCTGAGGGGTCTCCCATAGATATAAATGGATAAACGGGAATGAGATTTAACCCTACATAAGTTGATATCCAACATACAACATACTAAAGCACCATGTAAATAGATGGAAGAGAGAGAATCACTACCAACCAATAGATGGAGGGAAGAACAAAGTAAACCCACACCCATTAGGATTAGGAAACTTTGCTACAGTTGCAAAGTGCCTTGGAACCCGATCATAGATGTAGGGGTAAAGGTAAGAAGAACATTATTGAGGTGCACTATGACATTGATGATGAGGTGTGTGAGGATGCAGTGATAGATGCTTATTTGGAGCAGCCCGATGATGCTAGTGACTCTTGCACAGAGACTAGTGATTCTTGTACGCTTGAGAAGGATAGTGACCCTTTCACATTGGAGGAACAATGGGATGGACATGATGATAGATCATCTGTTTCAACAGTCATATCAAATACTGTTGATGACCTTATACCTCAACAGAGTGGTGACACTAGTGGGGATTCAAACGCATTAGCACCTAGACCTGATGAGCTCCTATGATGACCGTGACACATATGTAATCTCTCCAGACACCCATGATATCCACACCACATGAGGATATCAGTGGAATTTCAAATATGATAGAGGAGTCGTATGTGAGGGATGCATATCAGGGACATATGGATCCACAGATCCAAGAGGAGGTACATGAAGTGCAAACAATTGACTTTATACATACCTATCAACATGAGGAGATTGAGTCACCTCTTTTGGAGATTCCTTTAGTTGAGCAGGTTATGGAGACTGATAGTTGGATGGGACACTTACTTCCAGGACCATCCTACAGTGATGAGGATGTACCCTTTATTGGTCAGGATGACCATAGCATGTGTCTGGACACATCTATATGGGATCCATGTGCAGAAGATAGTAGCAGAGTGAGTGCACAGGAGGATACAACTACTCACACATGATACAATATGATTTAGAGGGAGCTAGCAGTTGGTTATGTTATGCAGTCGCATATAGGACCGAGTATCACGGTGGACAAGGATCAGTTCAATGCCTTATTGCAGAGAGTGTTAATGGAGGTTCTAGGGTTGACACTAGCAGTGAGGGGCATGAGGTAGAACCTCAACATGACAATGATCGAGAGTCACACTATTTGGCAGGTTAGTTGAGAGTCAATGAGGACATGATCAAGGTAGCCACTGGGCACATTGATGACACACATGGAATGGTGGTTGATTATTGTTGGATAACATCAGTGGCACATGATAGTTCAGATGGGGGATTTACCATGGATGAATTTCATGATCTCAGGGAGAGAGTGTCTGTGATGAGGACCGACTACCAACAATTGTTGATGGACAAGGTCTACCTCTTGGGGATTGGTGAGATGTATCACGGGGCCTTGAGGGAGTAGGAATCGGAGGTGGAAAGACTCACTCATGAGTTGGAGAGCACCCAAGGAGTCTTGAGAGGCACATAGGTGGCCCTTCAAGAATAAGAGGCTCAATCAAAGGAGCTTCTTGAGGATATTAGGAATAGATCCATTACATCTATCTTAGTGGAGAGTTAGGTATATCCTTCAGTCACATTGCTAGGGGATGTTGATGGCTTGGTAGAGGAACACCAGTTGATGGAGGATCATTAGGAATACCCAGGATCATTGATGAGTATGAAGAGTTATGATCTGAAGGTGCAGGAGCTACCATCCACGAGGATCTTTTAGATAGTCGAGCACTCACATATGCATGGGGACTCCAGAGCCAGGGACAGTTTTGAGGAAACTTCCATTTGTTTTCCGAGAGAGGTTGATCCAGTAGTACACCCAGGATCTATGATGTAGCATGAGTATACGGGAGATGACATGAGTATGCAGGAGCATACTATGGTAAGTGATAGCTCACAAAGACATGCTGAGATGTACAGTGGGATTCAGAGGGGCGTAGTGACTTGTAGGGAGGAGACACACTTAGCAGAGCATGGAGATGTTTCTCCTTTGCAGCAACACATGGTACTGGGAGATCACCTTCACAGTAGAAACAACCATAAGGGTGATGATGATTTGGATTCAATGATGATTACAAGCGAGTATGTACCATGGGTACTGATGAACGAGATTTTTGTTGAATCCTTGGGATTGACCAAAGCATGTGATATTTTCTAGTCTTATAGTCAGCTACATATGTTTTTGTTAGTCTTTCCCGACACTTTTATCATTGAAAGTAGCATGAGGAGAGATAGACAATGGCAGAGGACATGGAGAATGAGTAGGCCGAGACCACCTGACATGAGTGCTTTTATAGTAGACAACATGATAGGGGTGGATCGTCATAGGCGGACAGTTGAGACTTGGTGCGTGATGGTGAGAATCATAGGCCAAGGGATAGCAGACATCTTAGAGGGTGACACAGATACAGATTCTCATGAGGATGAGAATGGAGGGCTTCCAACAATGATGAATATGGCACATGAGCAGTTAGCAGGGATTGGAAGTGATAAACTTCCAAGTTTTCCATGGGATCTAGGAGTTCATTTTGTTAGTAGGTTGTTTCACTTTATGATGACCAGGTTGCACTAGAGAGCCACACAATTCTCTTTGGGTTGGTTTTGAGTGGGCTTGCAGGGGCTTTTACTATGGGGAGAGACAATTTCTCCCTTTTGATCATCATGATCAAGCATAGAGATGGTTGGGCAGGTACTACTTCCACATATATTCTTTTATAGATGCAGTTTCTAGATAGCAGGTTCAACTACCATAGGTTTTCCATCTTGAGGATCTAGGAGTGCGAGATCCAATATCTATATAGGGGGCAGACAATCATGGTCATAATAGTGCGGTGCCAACATGGTGATCATTGGCGGGGACTAGCATGGGACTCTGGGATTGCAATATTGAGCATTTCAAAAACTGATAGAGGCGAGTGGAACCTTACAGGGGAAATTTATTTTGAATTTCTAGTGAGCTTCAGTATGGAGGAGAGCACATCACTTGAGGGTGCCTCATGGAGGTATTGCAATACCTCACTATGGAAGCAACATATGCAGTTGATGGAGACCGTGTTGGTCTTGATATGGATTCATAGGATGGACTCATTCTGGGATGAGGCCATGTTTCATGTGCAAGAGACTCTTGATGTTGATATGATTCAGGATCATGCTTCATAGAGTATTGCATTTCACATCCTGATATGGGACCCAGGGGGCAGAGTGCGTGATAATTCATCTTTGGTTGGGGCCTAATGTGTGTACCACATGTGGACATGAGACCCTAGTATTATATTTGGATGGGTTCAGTTATTGATTGAGGACAAGCAATATTCTAGTAGGGAGGACTGTAATGTCCCCACTTTGGGACACCATTATATTACAAAGTGTTATGATGACCGGAGTAGCCAGATGGAGGTTATAGCGAGTATACAAACTATTGAGGGGTATTTTGGGGTCCATCTTGCATCTCTCATCCTATTTCATCATTATGATCCATTCCACACATTTGGGCTTTGGTTCCATTGCATTCCGATGATTTCCATGATTTTGAGTTATTTTGGGCTATAGGTTAATTAAGTTCACTAAGGAGGTCATTTTGGGCATAATACTTGGAGGAACCTCTTAGTGTAATAGATCATTGGAATCGGGAGGAACAACACTACATGATAGGATTATGAAAAGTGGCTTTCAGTGGACAGGGAAGCCACAMGGAGAGATAAGGTTCTTTTYARAGGTAAAAGAGTTAATTAATTAATTAATAATTAATAAAGCAAAATCCATTTTGGAGGGACAAGGTAGCAGGAAGGATAAAAGAGAGGCAAGGGCCTCTATTCTCATATTCATGTTGATTATCATTTTGATATTTGGCTTCTAGMTAGTGAGCCCATGCCTTGGGGGTTTTGAGGGTTTTGTCTTAACAAACCCTAGAGGAAAACTCGGTGGTGAAAGATTCCACCTATCTTGTTCCAAGCTTGGTCTCTGGGATTAAATACTCCCCCACACCATTCTACTTCAAATATACTCAACTTCAGAGGGATTATACACCAACCAAAGGTATAGATAGAGAGAGGGTGCACCATTGAGGGTTTCCTACAAGGAGGGCACATTTATGGAGCTAGATCAGTTCGATCTAGTCAAGGAGAAGGGATTTTGGAGATTTCATCTATTGGGTTTTCTTTGTAGAGGTAATAGCACGATTATTGGTCTCTTCCGGAGGGATTTTGTTGGACATTTGATTTTCATAGAGAGTGGGATGATTTCTCCAAGAGGAGGGCACAACTATGAAGTGGATCTGCTCATGAGAGGGTCTCAAGCTTCAATATTCAAATAGGTATCTATCCTACCTTGTTCCTATACCCCATATCAATACTTATAGAGTGTTTTTCTTGTCATTGCAACCAACTAGGAGGAGGGCCAAATTATCTAGGGTTTCACTCATCTAAGAGGGTGCAAGCCATATTAGGAGATTGTGCATTTGGTGGGTTAGAACTCCACCACTCATATTGAGACTTCACCAGAGGTTTGGGATTTCCCCGATATATATTTTGGCATCTTCATTGGAGGATTTGGATATCTTGAGAAGCAAAGCTGAATTATTGAGGGTATTCAGTGTTCCAGCAGGGCGCAACTCATCCATCTTAAGGTTTGGCACTTCAGAGGGATGGGACGTCAGAGTGTTGTTCATATATTGAAACCATATATCCTTTGGAGTCTTGTAGCTTCTATTCTTGATCTTGTTTGAGGATCATATGCACTTTGTTATTAGCTCTTAGTTATATTGTACTAGATCTGCAGATCCATTGTATCAGGGTCTTCTCCTATTATGAATAATATCAGATCTGAGGTATTTTTGGGTTGTCTCTTATATTTTTGATCTTGCATCTTGTTGAGGTATGTTCCATTTCTATATATTCTTTATTATTTCTTCAAACACACATATAAATCATCATATTAAACTATAGTGCAAGCTAAAGGACCAAATCAACAAAGTGTTTGACGAAATTCCACAACCCGAAAACAGTTAAAAAATCTAATGAAATTTTCTTGGCACCTTGGCTTGGGAACATTACAAACATGTAGATATCCATGACTCTCTTTACTACAACTTGTGGATGTTCGTGGCTCTCTTCTATGCAACTTGCGGGCCACTAAAACAATTTCCCTAGTTTCATTGTCTTTGTTTTTGTCAACCTGTTATTGTAAAACTTGATACTGAGAATATGTCACTTTCATATATAAACCAACCAGATCTGGTGTCATAGAACTCATATCAATGACTCAAGTATGTTTATCACCAACCATGTACTAGGATCAAAAGTATGTCTCACTGATCATATTTCATATAGGAAACAATCACATCAACCATACATCAAACCCTCACTGTTATGCAATCACAATTTATATTGATAACATTGTGTATCAACCATAAACCATCAAGCATTATCTAAATAACACAAGATATATCTTACCAAGATTCCCAATGAAGTTTACTAACAAAAACCAACCAATACAATAGCAATGTATCTATGTAGATCTTTCTTATACAAAATATGGCATTCAACCAATAGTCCCTCAAGGGAAAAATATCAATATCCCATGTCCATACCCCAAGCATTCACCAAATACCTACTTAAGACAAGAATATAACATACCTTTGTTTATTGTAGATAGCTCCGATGTACCTTCTCATGGTTAGACCTTCTTGTAACCTCTTCACAACTTTGCAACTTGTCACTGATGATAGATGTGATCTTCCTTTTCTTCAGCTTTGGAAACATATCCGCACTCTATATTCAGTAAAATTGTGGGTTTCCACACTTTTTCCCACTGTGGAACATGAATATCTACGTCCTTATAGTTCTGCAACTTGTGTATGTCTTCATTAAAACCCTAGTCTAGAAATGTAACATTCCTCACCACCCACAAGCCGGGGTATGCTACCTTCAATCCCACCCTTGGAATTCTTTCTCTTATCGATACCTTTTTAAATTAATAAGGATGCACAAAAGAAAATATCTAACGACATGAACAACAATAACCAACAAGAATGCATATTCTAAATATTTAATTAAACGATAAATAAATACACAACTGAATACATTCATATATAGGTAAATAATACCATAATAGAGAGCACTTATCTTTATAAAGAAGACACCAACTGGTTGCAGACCAAGGACGTTCCACCCAACCGTAGACACTACTATTCCAAATCTCAACAACAATGTCACCCCCGAGCCAGGGCTATGAATCCACAAGGATGGTTCCAGAGTGTTACTTGGCTTCCCAAACCAGTCAACACTCAAGATCTCACAGGCTTTCCTAGCACTCATAACAATCCAAGTACCCAACTCTTTTCTACCCAACTTGAACCACCCAAGAGAATGTACCTCCACCCTTCTCTGCCACACAATCCCTCAGGAAGTCATTCTCCTTCCAGGGCTCCAATGTAACTGGTCCAGAATATCCATGCTGGAACTCTCAAGACTCACAGTTGTGAACAAAGTTGGAGATAGGCCAACACATCTCAGACATGCAAGCCTCAAGTCATGGCTGGATTACATCAACGAACACTACAATCAACAATACCATGGCTACTCTTCTATAGTATGTTTCCCTTTCCCCAAGACAAGACATGGATGAGGAAGGATGAATGAGTGATAGGTAAGAATGGAATGAAATATTGAGTGGGAAAGAGAGTGAACGAATGAACCAGTTAACAAGTGAATGAGTGAATGAGAGAACCCCCCAACAGACCAGGGGAAATTTTAAGTAATTATTGGGGAATCAAGAACCTCCTGGCCTCCCCCAATAAGCTCATGTAATTGATCCACTCCCTTAGACAAAAGGTAATTAAAATAGGAAATAAACATGTATCCCCTAAATCCCCCTCTCTTGTGGAAACATAGCCCCCTATAACTCTAGTCATTGTCCGTCTAGCAACCAATGATGTGTTTATTATTAATAATGATCAAAACATTACATTTATTAGGCACACTGGACTCTTTAAATTGTTTGGGCCCTCTGGCCTCTTGACAATTAACAAAATACATTATTTAATACGGGGCTAAAAACCCGAGGTGTTACATCCCCTCCCCCTTATTTTTTCATTGTCCTCAGTGCATATACAAAATAGAGATCAAAATCTCAAAATTTATTCAAAAAGATACATGTACTTTGATTGCATGGCGTATTCATGCTCCCAGATAACATCTTCAGGACTATAGTAGGTCTACTAAACTTTTACCATCTCTATAACTTGATTTTGGAGCATTTTGACTTTTCTATCCAATACCCGCACTAGATGGACCTGAAAGTCTCCCTTTGTCTCTACCTGAATAAGATGCCAATCAATAACATGGTTAGGATCATGTAAATATTTATTTAGCAAAGAGACATGAAATACATTATGCACATTCATGGAAGTAGGCAATGCAAACATGTATGCATCTGTCCCTATTCTGTCCAATATTTCAAATGGACCACAGAATCTGGTTGCCAGCTTTGTACAACTACCCAATTTCAAAGATCTTTTCTTAGGCTTCACTTTCAAAAGTACATGCTCCCCTACTTTAAATTCTCTAGCTGTCCTATTCTTATCTGCATAAAATTTCTTTCTATCCTGAGATGCCTTTAAATTTCGCTTGATTTTAACCATCTGGTCTTCCATATCCTTGATCAACTCTAGCCCAAGTACCACTCTATCTGTTGGGTTGTCCCAGATCAGTGGATTATTGCATTTCCTACCATACAAGGCTTCAAATGGGCTCATTCTCAATGAATCTTGATACCCATTATTATATGCAAACTCAACCAAGTGTAAGTAATATTCCCACTTGGATGGCTTATCCATCACATACATTATCAACATATCTTCAATTACTCAGTTGATCCTCTCTGTTTTCCCATCTGACTATGGATGGTATGTTGTGCTAAAGTTTAGATTTGTACCAAATCCTTTAAACAATCCCCTCCAGAAATTGGAGGTAAACTTTGTATCTCTGTCCGAGACAATTGTCCTGGGTATCCCATGCAACCTAGCAATCTCCCTCATGTAAGCCTCTCCAATATTAGTCATTGTATGTGTTGGTTTTACAGGAACAAAATGAGCATCCTTTGTTAATTTTTCAACCACTACCATGATTGAATCATGTTGTCTTGTTGTCCTGGGTAATTTAGTTATGAAATCATTGGTTATCACTTCTCATTTCTTCTCTGGGATTGGTAATGGCTGCAACAAATCCATTGGGTGCCCATGCTTAGCCTTCACCTTCTGACATTCCATACATCGAGCGATGTAATAAGCAACATCCTTTTTCATTCATGGCCAAAAGAATTGGTTTCTTACTATTGTAATTATTTTCTGGTAACCGAGATGTCCAGCATAAGGAACATCATGCATTTCCTTCAATACCAATTTCCTTAGTTCTTCGGAACTAGGAACATAGATTCTATTCTTATGCACAAGTAATCCATCTTCCTTTATCTCATACTCCTTTGTTTTCTGTTATACATCTCCTTGCTGTAAGATTTCTTTTACCTGTAGGTAATGTTGATCTGTAACAAGATCATCTAAAGTTTTTCTCTTCAATTCTGACTGATGCATACTGAAAACAGTAGCATGCATGAGATGCACTCTTCTACTAAGTGTATTGAAAATTGTATTCTCTTTTCCTTTGATATGCTTGATATCGAGGTCATATTCACTTAAAAATTCCAGCCATCTTGTTTGCCTGGCATTCAAGGTTGGTTGTTCAAAAAGATACTTCAGGCCAATGTGGTCTGTCCTTAATTCAAATCTCTTCCCCATGAGATAATGCCTCCACATATTCAAGGTGTGGATAATGGAAGTAATCTCCAAGTCATGCATGACATAATTCTTCTCATGTTCCTTAAGATTTCTGGACTCATAACCAATGACATGTCCATTTTGCATGAGGACTCCCCCAAGTCCTTCCTTACATGCATCTCTACATACCACAAAACTTTCATTTGGGTCAACAATCTTTAACACAGGTGCACTAGTAAGTAATTCCTTTAACATATTAAAATTATCTTCACACTTAGGTGTCCATTCAAATTTAGTTCCCTTCTTTTGCAAAGAAGTGATGGGATGAGAAATATTAGAGAACCCTACTATGAACCTTCTGTAGTAACCAACTAATCCCATAAAAGATATGACTTCTGACGCATTTCTGGGTGTTAGCCATACTCTAATGGATTCAATCTTCTCTGGATCTACTTCTATGCCCCACTCTGAAATAATGTGTCCCAAGTAATGGATCTAATTTTGATAAAAATAACACTTACTCAGCTTGGCATACAATTGATGTTCTATCAACACTTGCAATACCAGTCTTAAGTGATGTTCATGCTCCTCTTCATACTTGGAATAGACAAGTATGTCATCCAAGAATACTATGGCAAGCTTATCCAAATAGTTTCTGAATATGCCATTCATTAAGAACATAAAGATAGCTAGTGCATTGGTTAGTCCAAATGGCACCACTACAAATTCATAATTCCCATACGTGGTCCTAAAGGTTGTCCTATGAATGTCTTCTTTCTTGATTCTTACATGATGGTATCCTAACCTTAGGTCAATCTTTGAAAATATCTTTTCTCCTCTTAGCTGATCAAAGGGGTTCATCAATTCTGGGTAGAGGATACTTGTTCTTTATAGTATACTTATTCAGTTGTCGAAAGTCAATACACAACCTCAAAGTTCCATCCTTCTTTTTGACAAAAAGTATTGGTGCTCCCGAAGGTGAAACACTTGGCCGTATGTACCCTTTCTTCAACAATTCCTCCAACTACATTTGTAATTCTTTTAACTCTGGTGTGCTCATTCTGTAAGGTGTTTTTGATACCGAGGCAACTCCTGACACTAAATCAATTGAGAAATATATCTCCCTTCTTGGTGGCAGCCCTGGTATTTATTGGAATACATCTTCAAATTCTGGTAGTACTGACAAATCTTCAAGGCTTGAACCCTTTGTATTTTCTGGCTCTTCCACTTGAGATGCATACAATTAACATCCTTTTCTAAAACATCTCTTTAGTTGTGAGGCCAAAATCTCCCTTATAGAGATGGGTCTTGGAACTCCTTTCACAGTTCTCTGTTTTCCATCTCCATCAAGATGGGTAAATTTCTTTCTATGACAATCTAGGACAACATGATTCTTGTCCAACCAATCCATTCCAATTAGAATATCATAAGACAACATGATATTCAGATCTGTTAAAGTTTCAGCTATTATTAGGTTACTTTCAATTTAATAGATAACAATAGCATAAATAGGATCACTGAGAGAAACACAATCACAAGAGTACACAATAATTTATCCTAGGAAACCCTCAAGGGGAAGAAAAACCAACAAAACTTCCTCAATATAGATAGCCAATACAATGCCAAGACAATGAACCAAACAACACAAAAATTCCTCTCCCAAGGATGCACCTCTCTCTCTCTTCCTTCTTCTGGCAACTGGTAACTGCAACTTCCTTCAATACTTGTGCACTAGATGAGTGATCTGAGTGTGTGTCCAAATGAGGCACTGGCCTCTCTTATTTATACAATCTGGTAGGTGTTGAACAAGTGTCTTTTTACTGGCAGGGACGACTTCTCATTATGGGTGGTTAGAAACCACTTTAATATATTTTGGGGTTGTCTTTTCATTTGGCCTATTACAATTAGGGTTTGAACAATCCGCAAAATGGGATTTGGTCAATTACAATGCCCAACATGATCAATCCACAAAAGGGGATTGATCTAATCAATAATAAATATATTTTATCTTTATCCACAAAAGAGGATAAGAATATTTTTTGCAGTTACACAATATTTTAACACTCCCTCTTAACAAGAAGGATATTCTTTATCTTTTGATAGATCACCGGATGTCAACATCAAATAGGTAGCAACATCCACTGGATAACATTATCAACTGGGCAAGATCATCAACTGGGTAACATCATCAACTGGATAATAGGAGGCATCAATATAATCCACTTGGTCATCTGGCATCATGATCACTGACTGACATATCTATAAATCATCGAAAGTTTTGTTCTCTTTATCTTCGCGCAAAATATACTCTTTCTTTCTTTCGTCTTCACGTTGAATATACTTCTTTCTTATCTTCACACATAAGATATCTTATCTTCACACAGAATATGTTTTATCTTCACAATAAAGATGTCTTATCTTCACACATAATATATTCTATGAGTTTTCCCTTTCCTTTTATGTTCTCCCTTCTCTTGTAGTCATATATCTCACCCATCCACTGGGGAGGACTACTACCATAGCTTCACTCCTAGTAATCCCACATGAACTAGAGAATCTAAGATGCTAGCCTGTGCAAGACTAGACTCCCTTTCCATGATCCATGCAGGATCACGACACAAACCTCAAGAGCCAACTAACCACTCCACATGGTCAAGGTTTGTGTTCCAGGCTACTCCATCCTTGGCCAGAGGAGAGTATCTGCCCACTGCCCCTTGGAGAAACATCCACATTCCTCTCTACAAGGGTGGTCACACCCCTCTCTACGAGGGTATTTTAGCATGTCCCTAGAGTATCCAAAACTCAACACTTGGAAAGAGGCAAACCTTGGCAAATTTCTCATTCCCCTTCTCTACGAAGGTCTATTCTCTTTCTCCTTCTCTACGAAGGTCTACCTGTGGGATTTCTTATCTTTCTTCTTGTCTGGAACTCTTATAGAGTTAGCTTCTTTATTTTTCTTCCTGAAGGAACTTCTTTTGTTCTTCTGAGATGTAAGAGCTTCCTCTTCATCGACAATTAATCTCTTCTGTTGGTCCGCAAGTCTAGATTCTTCATGTGTGCAATCTTCCCATAACTTATCAAACTTGGGTAACTTGCTTCTTGCACACACTCCTTGTACAAAAGGAATCCAAAATGTTGGAAACCCATTTAGGGTTGTGGTTACAATTTCTTTTTCACTAATGACATCTCCAATAGCTACAAGCTGATCTCTGATCTAAGAAACTCTCATAAGATAGGATGTGATAGATTCTGAGTTGTCCATCTTCATATTACGAAGCTGATTTCTTAAGGTAAGATTTTGGCTAATGTCTTTGCTTTCATATAAACTACCGAGTGCTTCATACATTTGCCTTGTTGTCCGTAGTTCAGATATATGAGGGATCAAGTGATCCTTTACTGAATCTGACATGATTCTCTTTGCTTTCTTTTCATTCTTCTTATGCTTGGTCTTTTGATCTTCTTCCTCTGGTTCTATTACACCCACTGTAACATGTTCTAGGAGATCATTCTCGTCTAGAATCATCTGCAACCTATGCTTCCAAGATCTAAAGTTTCTAGATCCTTCCAGCCTGTCTTCTACCCTCATGATGGTATCCATTCTTCCTTGTAGAAGAAACCCTAACCCTCTGGGTTATAGAAATAATAAAAAAATCAAATTACTTGGATCTAAAAACTGAACTCACCAAAAGATGCGCTAGACTAAGGTGAGTAGCCTGGTGTGTTTAGATTTTAGAAAATACAACTTTTACCCCTCCAAACTTGATCTGCGGATTCTGGACTGGTGCTTCTGGTTTTCTGGTACTTCTGGTACACTGGTACACTGGTACTTCTGGTTTTCTAGTACTTTGTGAAAACTAGGGTTTCACTTTCCGGGATATCTAGCCACTGAAAACGTGCGTCGAGGATGCCAAAATGTTCCTTGAGGTAGGGCACACCTTTCTAGATGGATTTGAGGCTAAAAACGTTCTTTAATAAAAAAACCCTAATTTTCATGTACGTCAACAATGACATTTTTCTTTTTCCTGTGAAAGATGCTCTCTTCAGCTTAGCTCTGATACCATGTTAAAGTTTCTGCTATTATTAGGTTACTTTCAATTTACTATATAACAATAGCATAAATAGAATCACTGAGAGAAACAGAATCAAAAGAGTACACAAGCATTTATCCTGGGAAACCCTCAAGGGGAAGAAAACCCAACAAAACTTCCTTAATATAGATAGCCAATACAATGCCAAGACAATGAACCAAACAACATAGAAATTCCTCTCCCAAGGATGCACCTCTCTCTCTCTCTTCCTTCTTCCGGCAACTGGTAACTACAACTTCCTTCAATACTTGCAGACTAGATGAGTGAGCTGAGTGTTTGTCCAAATGAGGTGTTGGCCTCTCTTATTTATACAATCTAGCAGGTGCTAAACATGTGTCTTTTCACTGGCAGGGCCGACTTCTCATTCTGGGTGGTTATAACCACTTTAATATATTCTGGGGCTGTCTTTTCATTTAGCCTATTACAATTAGGGTTTGACCAATCCGCAAAAGGGGATTTGGTCAATTACAATGCTCGACATGATCAATCCACAAAAGGGGATTGATATAATCAATAATAAATATATTTTATCTTTATCCACAAAATGGGATAAGAATATTCTTTGCAGTTACACAATATTTTAACAAGATCAACACTAGTATTCACACCATTAAGACTTATGGAACAACTTCTGACCATATCATGGATTCTCCTTTTGGTTCCAATGGTTAATGAACTAAACTTGATTTTCCAAGATCACTTTTCTCCAAATGTAACCTATCCACTATTTTAGGATCAATGTAACAATGACTTGCTCCCGAATCAATTAAAATAACAATAGGCTGATTTATTAACTTACCTTCCACCTCGATCGTATTGGAATGGTATTCCACTTGTCGATCATCTAAGGCCTCATAAATCCTTCCCATACCTTCGACTGTTGTAGCCTCTTGGATTTTGTGCACAGTCTTTACTCTATCCTTTCTGTGTAGGAAATCCTTGTACATGTGATATTCTTTGCATCCCAAACATTGGATTGGTGGTCTTCCCCTTTTTCCCAAGAAGTCTTCTTTCTTGGATTCACCCTTATCATATTTATCTTGATGATTTATATTAGGCTCACTCCTATTGAAGGGATGTTTGAATCCTTTACTCCTTTGATCAGACTTCTCCTCCTTCTTATCCTTCCAATATTTCTGCACGTATTCTCTTCCCTGGCCTTTCTCATACAGGTATTTATCCTTCCTGATGGCCTCAGTCAAGGTTTTGGGCTCATCATACCTAATATTTTCTTTATAAAAGGTCGTTAGTCCACTTATAAATCTTTGTATTTTCACCTTCTCATAATTAATGAACCCGACATACTTTAACAATGCCAAGAACTTCTTCTCATATTCTGCCATAGTCATGCTTCCCAGCTTGAGTTCAAAGAACTCCTACATTTTCTTGTTATAAAAATTCTCTGAGATGTACTCCTTATGGAATTACTTCTTGAACTGCTTCCAATTTATCCTCTTCTCATTAATATGCTCAACTTCCTTCAGTTGATCCCACCACATTGCAACTTTCCCATGTAAATGGTAGGTGGCAATTCTGGCTTCTAGGTTTGATGAATATTTATGCAATTGAAAATATCTCCTAAGTCCAAGAAACCATGCTTCAACATCATATTCCCTTTATTTTTCATCATCAAAGGAGGGTGGCTTAAGCTTCCTCTACTCTCCTTGCAAACTGTCCACTTCCTGTCTCCTTCTTTGGTGCTTAACGAGAGATACCAATGGAATGCTTACATAATTTTCCGATGCATAAAAATTTCTTACTGAGTAAGGAGGTGAGTGGTGTCTATGACTTCTGCTAGCACTTCTTGAATAATCATCTCTTCCACGTTCATCTCTCCTTTCATGAAACTTTCCTTCTTCCCCTTGCTCGAAGCCATTCCTTGTTTTTCTCTGTAATTGGTTTAAGCTCTGTAACACTCAAGCATTTATCTGACTTTTCTCTCTCATCAACATATCATTGTCTACTTTGTATCTCTCCACTTCTATTTTCAGGTTTCTTACAGTTTATATTAATGTTTCTTTCTCTCCTTTTCCCTTGTGTCCGTTGGACTCTGTCTTTGCATTAATAAATCTGGTATTCTGGCCTTCGGCCTCTCTATGATGGTTGGAAGCTCCCTCACCTTCTTCCATCTCTCAAATCTCCATTTTGAGATGATATTTTTAAATCTCTTAATTCTGCAAAATGTTCAAGTGATCATTTTGTTATAATTATGCATATAAAGAAAATTTCCAAACAATTCTACAAGTCCTTTTTTCTTCTTAGTTCATGAAGAATATATCCCCATTCTCCGCAAAATAACAGTGTCCTGTTATCCTTGGCTAATACAAAATTTCATTCTGCACATGGGACTGGTGTCGGGACCAAGTACTCTGGACTTCARCCTTCGTCTGTTCTCTGTTGTCAACAGTTGTTTCCTCCCGTAGTTACYCTTCGCCAAAATCTCCATTAGCTCCACCACAAGGATCAAACAGTCGAGATATAATCTCCTGTAAAATGGATGACCCTGCCCCCATATGGAGGCTTCATGAGATTGACAATCTATGAATTAATCAAGTGTTGGGATGGACRATCCTCTATTAATTCGACTCTTCGGGGGTCTAGGACATTTAGTTCCCACACTACTCAACTCCCCCAGAGTAACAATTCGTTGAAGTGATTACCCTTTCCTTCCACTGCTTGATTCAACGATTGATAAAGGTCCCGAATGGATCCTAAACTGATGGTCTACGTGCCTTCGCAACTTCGGGCTTCGAAACTTTCCACTTGTAGAGAATTGAAAATCCCCAGAGTACCAGGTCTCCGGACTACGAGATCTACTGTCATGTGTCTTCTGGGAGAAATAGTCGATATGTACTATGGCCTTAGGGAGTTCTTGACCCAACACAAACTGTCACATCTTTTTCCTCCGGAGTGCCCAGTCTCCGAACTGCACGATCTCTCACCACGTGGAAAAACACTAGAAGTGGATAGATGGCCCAATTAGGCGGGTGACACGTGTCACGTTCTAACTAACATTTCAATCTTCCATAGGTTCAAAACTCACTGACACGTGGCACACATCCCATGTTTCCATGTCATCCCAAATGACGTTCGCGAGACACATCACTTTGGAATTTTGAGCTTCGGAACTTTGAGCTTCGGGAGTTTCCACACTGGAAAACTCCAATTCTCTCGAACTCTGAATTCTCGATCCGACCAATCTGCTAACAAGGGTATTCCTTAATGGACAATCCAGATTAAATCTGGACTTTGGGATTCAAGAGATTTTCCTGCATGCAACATGAGGGATCACTTCTCCTGGAGTTTTGATCCTCTGAACCGCCACGAGATCTACGGCTCACATTCCCTCGCACACAAATCTGATGGTTGAGACTTAAAAACCTACTCAACCTTTTTCTTTGGCTTCATCAGACAACCCTTGTTCACCTACCCTCTGATCCAACGATCCTAGATCTCTCTTGATACCACAGTGGCAATCGCTCCCAAATTTGAAAGGGATGGTCACGATCCTTCGATCCCTTATAAAGGATCTCTAACGTTCTAGCTCCTGCGTAGACTCCACAATGCCATTCCTCCTAAGATTTTCAACTTCAAGGTTGGAATTCGATCTCAACCATGAGACTCTAACCAACAGACCTGGCCCGTACTAGTTCGATGTTTCAACTAGAAGCTTTGATACTAATCTGTAACATACCCCACCACCCACAGGTCAGGGTACGCTACCATCAAGCCCACCCTTGGACTTGTTTCTCTTACCGATACCTTTTTAAATTAATAAGGATGCAAAAAAGAAAAGATCTAACGACATGCACAATAATAGCAAGAAAGCATGCATATTCTAAAGATTTAATTAAACGATAAATAAATACACATTGAAATACATTCATATATAGGTAAATAATAACATAACAAAGAGCACTTATCTTTATAAAGAATACACCAATTGGATGTAGACCAAGGACGTTCCACCCAACCGTAGACACTATTGTTCCAAATCTCAACAACAATGTCACCCCCGAGCCAGGGATATGAATCCACAAGGATGGTTCCAAAGTGTTACTTGGATTCCAAAACCATTCAACACTCAAGCTCTCACAGGATTTCCCAACACTCACAACAATCCAAGTACCCAACTCTCTTCTACCCAGCCTGCACCACCCGGGAGAATGGACCTCCAACCTTCTCTGCCACACAATCCCTCAGGCAATCCTTCTCCTTCCAAGGCTCCAACACAACTGGTCTAGAATCTCCATGTTGGAACTCTCAGGACTTGTTGCTGTGAACAAAGTTGGACATAGGCCAACACATCTCATGCATGCAGGCATCAAGTCATGGATGGATTACACCAGTGACCACTACAACCAACAATACCATGGCTACTCTTCGATAGTACATTTCCCTTTCCCCAAGACAAGACACGGATGAGGAAGGATGAATGAGTGATAGGTAAGAATGTAATGAAAGAACGACCGGGCAAGGGAGTGAACGTATGAACTAGTTAGCAAGTGAATGAGTGAATGAGCGAACCCCCCAACAGACCAGGGGTGGGTTTAATTATTTCGTGGGGAATCAAGAACCTCCTGGCATCCCCCAAGAAGCTCATGTAATTGATCCACTCCCTTAGAAAAAAGGGTAATTAAAATAGGAAATAAACATTTATCCCCTCAATTCCCCTCTCTTGTGGAATCATAGCCCCCTATAACTCTAGTCTTTTTCCATCTAGCAGCCAACGATTTGTTTATTATTAATAATGATCAAAAAATTACATTTCTTAGGCACATTGGCCTCTTTTAATTGTTTGGGCCCTCTTGCCTCTTGACAATTAACAAAATACATTATTTAATACGGGGCTCAAAACCTGGGGTGTTACAAGAAACCATAGTATCGACCCTTCGACTTTTGCAACTTCTCTCTTCGTTGAACGTCATTGGTTTAGAATCATTGCTTTAGATTTTTCAATGATACCTGCCCATAAAATTTAAAAAAAATATATTCAATGTGCTCAATTAGGTGTTAATGGGCGATACTTTCTCTCTTGTTTATACTCTCCAAGTAGCTTCCTTTAGGGGTTATGTTCTAACTATTTTACCCAACTTCCCTCTTTTAGGGATAACCCACTTTCAACTACTTTACCCACTTGCAACCACTTTACCATAAATAGTAAACTCACCACTTCTTGTTGCAACTAATTTATTTTTTAATTATTTTCTTATTGCAACAACTTTACCCATGATTAACTCCTAGTTACAACCACTTTTACTAGTAAAATTCTTCTAGGATATTCTAGAATAATTGACTTATTTGACCATCTAAGGGCTTCTAGATAACTCATTAGGGTTCTCCAACTTCACTAAACCATATCTCCTCAACTGTGAGGGACTATGTGAGGTACCACATATCATTGAAAACGATACGACATGTATTATCCATCTACGATAGTATTTCCTTTAAATTCACTGATCTTCATTACATTATTCCTCAGAAAAACATGGGATCCTTATTCACACCTCTGGGGCTACCATAATTTCTTCAAGGGTTGACATCAATGACAACCAACACAATTAATCAACAATCTCCCCCTTTGGCATTGATAGAAATACTCTGATGCAACACTAAAGTCATGGCGCTCATGCTCCCCCTATGACCATCGCCCCCCTTTGACATCGATGAAAAAGGGTAACTTCCCTTCATGGTTTCTCCCCCCGACTGAACTCTCCTTGGGGTTGCTAGTAACTTCCCTTCAGGGTTGATCCCCCTGACTGAACTCTCCTTAGGGCTGCTCCCCCTATCAAAACTGTCCTTTTTCCTCTTCATGGTGATTCCTCTTGTAAATATATGACATATAAGAAAATCATTCAAAAGCAATTATGGCATGGAAACTAATCTGAGTTTTTGGCGAAGATACTCAAAAGCTTCCCGTGGAAGAAGTTTTGTAAAGATATCTGCAATATGTTCTTTTGTCCCAACATGCTCACTTATAATGTTCTTCTCTACAACTTGTTCCCATAGAAAATGAAACTTGAGAAGAATGTGTTTCGCCTTAGAGTGAATCACTGGATTATTTGAGATACTAATGACACTTGTGTTATCACAAAATATCATAATGGGCTCATCATACTCAACATGTATATCTTTCAATGTTTGTTTCATCTATAGGACTTGTGTACAACATGATGTTGTTGCAATATACTCTCTTCGGTTGTAGACAATGATATTGTTTAATGTTTCTTTCTTAGCCAAGATACCAAACACTCACCCAAGTAGAAAGTTGCTCCACTTGTACTTCTTCGGTCATCAATATTGCAACCTGCCCAATCTGCATCTATGTAGGAAATACGTGATAGATCCTTCCCTTTTGGATACCATAATCCAATCTCTTATGTACCCTTGATATATCTGAATATCCTCTTTACTGCCAAAACATGTGATTCATTTGGTGTTGCTTGAAATCGTGCCACCTATCCAATGACCTACATCACATCTGGTCTAGGAGATGTCACATAAAGTAAGCTGCCAATCATTGAATTGTATTTCCTTTGATATGTAGCCTTTGAATCATCATCTTTACTTAACTTGAAACTAGTTTGCATAGGAGTACCGACTGGTTTTCAATCTTCCATTCCAAACCTCTTTAGCATTTCTCTGATATACTTGGTTTGAGAGATAAAAATGCCTTGGTTTCTTTGAAATATCTGAAGACCCAAAAAGAAAGTTAATTCTCCAAGTAATG
This sequence comes from Picea engelmannii, assembly GCA_009831015.1. Classification (NCBI taxonomy): domain Eukaryota; kingdom Viridiplantae; phylum Streptophyta; class Pinopsida; order Pinales; family Pinaceae; genus Picea; species Picea engelmannii. The sequence goes on along the minus strand of ML795070.1, from coordinate 828,970 downwards.
AAATTTCAAACTCATTTTTCATATCCTTTGTAAATTCATGGCTCATCCTGTCATCATCACTACCAAATATGATATCATCAACACAAGCTTCAATTAACAAAATACTATCTTGATTTACCTTGATGTAGAGGTTGTTGTCTGCATTCCCTTTTCTAAACCCTTGTTGTTGTAAGTACTTGTCTAGTCTATAATACCATGCTTTGGGGGCCTGTTTGAGACCATACAAGGCCTTCTTCAACTTTCAAACATAATTTTCATTCTCTGCATAACTGAAATCCTTTTGGTTTCTCAATGTAGACTTCTTCCTCTAGATCCCCATTCAGGAAAACTAATTTCATGTCCATCTGATACACTTTAATATTCTTGGAGCATGCATTAGATAGGATCAATCTAACTGCATCCATTCTGGAAACTGGGGAAAACGTCTCTTCAAATTCTATACCTTAAATATGAGTGTATCATTTACATATCAATCTTGCTTTGTTCTTGGTAACCTATCCATCTTCGTTTAACTTGTTTTTGAAGACCCACTTTGTACCGACCACATTCTTGTTTCTTGGCCTTGGAACCAGTTCCCAAGTGTCATTCTTCTCTATCTGATATAATTCTTCATCCATGGATTTGAACCATAATTCATCCATGTTGGCCTCTTCAAAACTGCTTGGCTCAATTATGGATAGTAGTTCTAGGTGCAATTGTTTTAGTGAACAATTTTTTCTTCTAGTTTCAACTCGTTAATCTTTATTCCCGATGATCTAACCTGATGGATAATTCTTCCATATTTTTCTTCTAGGCGTCTTTGGAGGTACTTGAAGATGATGTTGTTCTTTCTCTTCTTTTGGTTGCTCTTCTTCATATTCCTCTTCTGCTACTTCTTCTTCGCGAACCTGTTCCATTGAATCCTTTCATTCTTCTTTTATCCTTCGTCCACCTGTCTCATCAAATGTCACATTGATTCTTTACACAATTTTTTTGAGACTTAGGTTGAATAATTTGTATTCATTCCTCATGCTTGGGTACCCAAAAAATATGCCTTTGTCAACATGAGATTCAAACTTTCCATTTTTTGATCTTCTCTTTTAATGTAGCATTTGCTTCCAAAAACTTTGAAATTCTTCACATTCGTTGGTGTTCCTTTCCATAACTCGTAGGGAGTTTTATCACAATTTTTTCCGAGGATTCCTCTTTTTTTAATGTGAACTATTGTATGCACTTCCTATACCCAAAATATGTCTTTCAACTTGGAATCCATAAACATAGTTTTATCCATTTCTTGTACTGTCCCGTTCTTCCTTTCAATGACTCCATTTTATTGGGGTGTCCTAACAACAAAGAAATTTCCTCTTTATCCCATGCTTACTGTAGAATTCCATAAATTCCTTAGAAGTAAAATCTCCTTCATTTTCGGATCTCAAACATTTGATTTACAAATCTATTTCATTTTCAACCATCTCCTTGTACATATTGAAGTTCTTGAATGCCTATGACTTATTCCTGAGAAAACAAATGCAGTCATTCTTGTATAGTCATAAACCAATAACATAAAGTATTTGTCACCTTTCAACCCCTTTGTTCTAGTGATGAGTATGCACAATTTCCAGCGGTTTTGTTGTGGCGCATTCCTTTGATTTAAACTTCGTCTTGGTTTTCTTTCCTTGTTGACAATGCTTTCACAATGTGTTTTTTGGCTTCATGGTCTGGGGTATTTCTTTGACTGCTTCCTTTTTTCTGACCTTGACAATATTATCAAAATTTATGTGACCCATTCTTTTGTGCCATATCCAAACTTCATCTTCCTTTCCTAAACAACACTTTTCCTTTCCAATTTCATTTAGTACATATATGTTGCTTGGCGTTATTACATCTATAGCCACCACTCTGCTTGAATTTGCTTTTCTTATCTCACATTTTTGTGAATCAAACACAAGTTTGTGACCTTGGTCACACATTTGGCATACACTCAGAAGATTGGGTTTCATATCTTCCACTAGTAGAAAATTTTCTTCCTTGGAATCCTTACTTCCAATCTTGATTGTGCCTCTTCCCATGATTCTTGCCAAGTTATCATTTCCAAAATAGACTGACCCATCTATTTAATTTTTCAATGTTAGAAAAATGTCCTTATCACCATTCATGTGCTTTGAAAAACCATTGTCAACATACCAACCATGCTTCTTGTGTTGATATTTTAGAGCGAGTGTTCATTCTTCATTGTTGTACTGATTATGCTTCCTTATCCATATTCTTTGAGGTTCCTGTCTATAAATGTTGTTTTTTTATTGTGTTTCTCTTGGAGGAACTGCCATTCTACAATATTTGGCCTTGTGTCCAAAGTTGTTGCACTTGTAGCATTCCACTTCAGTACTCAAGGATTCAAACTTTTTGTATCTTCTTCTCTGTGTTTCACTAGGCCTACTTGAATAACCATTTCGTGCATAAATTTCATGGTTTTTTATGTTCCTGTTATTTTCTTTGCAATTTACATCCTTATGTCCAAAATTGTTACATGAATAACATAGTCCAAGGAATATAGTTTGATACATGGGAGTTAAATATATTCTAAAAGGAGTTACTCTTTTGAATCCTTCTTCTTCTTGAGGCCTTTTTGTTTCTAATTGCTGCTGATTCTAAAACATTAATCTTCTAGGTGGTGGTGTATCTTTGTGATGTTCGTTATGAAAATTCTTCTTTTCTTCCTTCTCAAGAGATCCTATGATTGTCTCTACCTAGATTCTTGGTTGTGTTTCTTGACCTGTTGTTTTGGAGCTTTGTTGTTGGGAAAAATACCCTACGGACTAGCAAACTAGGGTCAAACTTGCATGCATATTTTGACCGTAAAGAAATTACTTTTTAACCTACCACCCAAAACTTAAACCCCTCTTTCACAATACATGCATGGAAAGAAACTACTAACCTTTTTACCGATGTTTGGTGTAGATCCTCCATTGCGCCTTGCCCGCTTAACTGCGTTGCTCCTTTCAAAGATAATCCTGCAATCAAGACAAAACACTACGCATGCATGCTACTTTTCTACTTGAGGGTTAGAATTTAAGCATAAATTAAACAAATCATAGATAAATCATGCATTGGGACGAGAAAAGTATTATTTTATTATTTTCAAAATGAATCAACTTACAATCAAAGTCGAGACCGACCACCGCTCCTTGATCCTGATCCTGGGCTCCTCCTCTTCTTTTGTCCTCCAACTGCTTTGCGTTAATT
>ML795070.1:815034-825648 GCA_009831015.1 Picea engelmannii | reverse complement strand
GTGACTGCCATGGTCAGTGACAATCTCTCTCAGGACACCAAACCGTGCTATTATCTGGTTGAATAAGAAGAGAGCTGCAGTCTCTCCATCATCTTTAAACGTTGGCATAGCTTCGGCCCACTTAGTGAAGTAGTCGAAAACTATGGTGATATAGCGGTGCCCCCTTGCTGACGGGGGGTTTCATGTAGTGTAATCAATCCCCCACTTAGTAAAGGGACCAACTGTGATGCCAGGAAACATGGGAGTTGGATGTGCCCTCATCTTCCGAGAGAAGATTTGGCACGGATGGCGCTTCTTGACCGACTCGATACAATCTTTGATAAGTGTGGGCCAGAAGTAACCTTCTCGTAAAATCTTTTGGGTTGTTGCCAACCCAAATAAGTGACCACCACAAGCTCCTGTATGACAATCGTTGAGCACTATGACGGCCTCCTCATGAGTGAGACATCGACGCAAGATGCAGTCTACACCTCTCTGATACAACGTATCATCGAGTATGAGATAATTCGTAGCCTGATGGCGTATCCGCTGACGATCGTCACGAGAAGCAGAGGTGGGGCACTTCAAAGTCTAGAGATATATCAGTATATATCCGTACCAGGGGTCTGAAGATTCAATCAAAAACATATCCCCCCAGATAGGCGATTCCTCAGGCACAACGTCACCTGACTCAACCGGAAGCTCCGAAATAAGTTCTGCGAAGACCAATGACTTCTTGGACTTTGCTGAAACGAAGTCTATGTCAAATTCCTGGAGGATGACCATCCATCTACTGATTTTTCCTTCGATAATGCGTCATGTCAACATGTACTGGAATGGATTCACGATAGCGACGACGATGGTCTTGCGAAACAAAACATAGTGACGGAACCGTTGAACAACATGAATTGTTGCCAACACAAGGTTTTAGAGATGGGAATAATTAAGTTCCAGTCCTACGAGGCCTCGAATCAGGTAATAGATCACGTATTCTGAAAACGAATCATCTTCCTGAACTAAAACCATGCCTATGGTTGACTCTGCGGCAGCCAAATATAATAAGAAATATTTGTTATAATTAGGTGGCCGTAGTAGAGGTGCGGTTGTGAGGGCGTGTTTTAATGCGTCGAAAGAGCGTTGAGCAAATGTGTCCCAGAAAAAGGGAACATCTTTATTAAGTAAACGCATAAAGCCCTTGGTGATTTCGGCATAGTTGGCGATGAAGCGTCGTAAGAAGTTTGCCTTGCCTTGAAGACTTTGAAGTTGTAAGATTGTGCATGGGGGCGACAACTGAATTATTGCCTCCACCTTAAGAGGATCCACCATGATCCCTATTGTTGATACAATGAAACCTAACAAACGTACTGACGTGATGCAAAAGCTGCACTTGTTGGGATTCAAGTGAATCCTGAAGTAGCGACAACGTTCGAAGATTAGTCTGAGGTGCGTAGGATGATCCTTTCTCTTGCGAGAGCGTGATGCTAAATCATCTAGATAGGCCTCGACTATATGTTTGAGGTCGTGAAACGCAAAAGACTTGGCCCACTGGAAAGTAGCTCCAACATTCTTGAGGCCAAAAGGCATATTACGATAGGAGAATGTACCCCACGAACAAATGAATGTCGTTTTGTGTTGGTCTTCAGGTTTGATTTGGATTTGATTATATCCTGAAAAACCATCCATGAACGAAAAGGCTTCACAACCGACACATTCATCAATGATCTGGTCAATGAATGGGGTTGGAAAATTATCTTTTGGACATGCCTTGTTCAAATCACGGAAATCGGTACATACACGAATCGTGCCTTGTTTTTTATTGACCGGCATGGGGTTTGACACCCATTGAGTCAAATGAATAGGGTAAATGAAACCTGCCTTGAGCAGTTTCTCAACCTCAAGCTTAATGGATGCTGCTTTCTTAGGATTGTCTGGATGAAGTTTTTGTCGAACAGGCTTAGCATCAGGATACATTGTGATTTCATGTTCAACTATTTTCGGATCGATACCTGGAATTTCCTCATAAGACCAGGCAAAAACATCGCGAAATTCTTTGAAAAGATCCGTGTAAATCTGAATCTCTTCGGGGGAGCAATCCACCCTGAAGAAGACATTCTCCACGACGCTTGGGTTTCGGGAGATGTTGATAGGTATAATTTCAGCGATAGTCTCCATATTTCCCTCAACATAAATTTCCTATGTAGCTAAGAGATTAATAGGACATGGTTGATCTCCCGTCATGGTGATAGTGAATTCTCCTGCCTCGATTCGGCTTAACTCTGGGAGGAATAATGATATGTGATGAAGATCCTCCCAAGGTTTGTCCGGACTAGTCATTGCTTCGATTACTGCTTCGTCATAAGTCAAGACTAAGTCTAACGAATCAATGGTAGCAAGAGAACCCTAAGACCAAATAGGCTCTAGAAGTGGATCCAACTCTTGTGCGGGAGTCAGATCAGGGTTAGCTGAAGCTTGCTGGACTAAAGAGTATGCTACTTCAGCAGTCGACAAGGGCATGGACATGCCTAAGTGCCCTATCTCATCCATCGTGGATGATGGGGAAGGAAGAATCCACAGATCCTCAAAGTAAGTCGTGCGGAACAATGAAACGTGAAAAATCTCAGCCTTGTGGTGATTCGATATAAACTTGACATCGTCATGAGGAGGTGGGTAATTGAAGGTACCCATCAAGGATGGGCACAAACCAACTCCTACGTTAACGACACCATCTTGAGGATTATCAATCATGGGAACCATGGATGCCCCCAAAGATGGATCAGGTCTAGAGAAGGACAATTGATCGATGGTCACTATCCAACCCTCGTGTGGAAACAACAAGACTCGAAAAAATGTAGCAACCACAACTTGCATAGCATAAGTCCAACTCCATCCTAACAAGAGATTATAGTCGAGGGGGGCATCGACTACCTCTACTTCGATGCACACGATCTTCCCCCCTAACTACACAAGGAAAGAAGGGACGATGCCATGTGGTCGGAAAGAACGACCGTCGAACGCAGTGAGGAGAGTAGGTGACGGAGACAAAGAGGGATGGCCAATGGCCTTCCAACATGCTAACAACATAACGCAGGTCTAGGCGCCCTCGTCGACCGTCGTGCAAAAGATATTTCGTGTAAAAATTTTCGTGGGATGAGCCACTACTATCTGAAACGCGACATGGTAAGGCAAATGAGGTTTTAAATCGGTCGTATCTAACATGATGGTACCCGGGTTACAAGCCTCAGTAGAGCCTAAATCAGTCAACAAGGCTTTTCTCTGAGCAGGGAAGCTTTGGAGGACCTCCAAAGTGGACATCACACAAGGGTCTTGTGATAAATCTTCCACCACAGAGTAATTCTGGGCGGCCCTTGCGTTTGGGTTGTGAGAAGCTCTCTTAAATGCACCCTTTGGAATGCGTGTCATTGTTTCTCCCAACGTATTCTCAATCTGTAGAGGAAGATATGGGAGTTCAACTTCTTTACCCTTCTCAGAGGCACTTGGTTTACTATAGTCGTGTGCTCTAGTCGTTATGAAAGCATCACCCCTAACCATATATATGTTCGCGGATGAAGAATTGTTTGGAGGAGGGCAGGTTTCTTGGCTGCCCCCTTCGGCACTTGTAGAGGCTTGAGTTAAATTTGGCCCATGTTGAAAGGGATTAGTCAACACTGCTTACTGCTGCTATGTGACAAAATTTTGGGCCTCTGCAAGTCGAGGATATAGATGGGTCGGGTGGTCTTCTGCACACAAGTTGCACGGATACCTCGCCTTCCATTTTTTCATGGTGCCCTCGCCAGCATTATCAGTGGGTTTTTTCTCCCCCTTACCCTTCTTTCATTGTTTTTTCTTCCCTTTAGGATGCTGGGTGGCCTTTGGGTTGGTCAACTGCACGGAGTGTACTTCCGATGTTTGGGTAGGAGGAGCAGCCAAAGCAGTAGTCTGGCTGGTTGCTGAGTGTTGTATAGATAACTGTTGCAATTGCTTTGTCAATTGCTCAACGGGCTTGGTTTGTGCGGACCCAACAATACCATCGACATGTGGTCCAACTCTCTGTCTAGTTTTATCCAGTATAGATCGTGGTGCATCCGACAGGATGTTGTACAATAAACCAAACTGAGAATAGATGAGCTCAAACTGTTGAGCCCTCATGATGGCATCTTCTTCGGAGAAAACTCCTGAAGTCGCGATGTCTTTGGATAATTGTGGGACTAAAGACTTAAGGAACCACTCAAGCAAGAATGTTGGTGGGACTGGTACTTTGATTAGACTCTTTCGGTGTCTCCACTCTCGGATATGATCAGAGATATGGTCCGTTGTTGTCTGTTTGAAATTAGCAAGCAGCTTTGTGCCAGCATCGTATCTCACAGGTAACTGGAAATGGTTAAGAAAGGCCATCACCAGTTCACCAAAAGAAGAGTATCGTGAGCGATCGAGCTCGATGTACCATTTCGCGGCACTCCCGATAAGAGTGCGTTGAAACAATCGCAACTGGATGGAGTCATCTTTTAATGAGTTAGATGAACACCAAAGATGGAAGGTAGTCACGTGATCACCTGGATCTTCATTAGGCTTGGCCTCAAACTTTGGAATGTTCAAAGGAAACTTCGTTGGCATAGGAGGCCAACGTGGATCGTGACAAATAGGATCATTTAACAACCTTGTCAAATCTGGCAAGTGTAACGTCGCCAGGAATGGTAGTTTGGCTTGCTGCCCAGATTTTGGTAGAAACCATGGCCTGGAACCGCGTAAGGATTTTGCATCTGTGGTGACATCATTGGATGATTCCCCATGAAGGACATAGGATGTTGGGCATTCATCGTGTTTGACGGACTTTGGGAAGGATTACCCCATGCCGGTCCTGATGGGAGAGGAATAGAAGTTTGTCCAGGGTTCCAATGACTGTGGAAAGAATTACCCCAGAACGACATTCCAGAGGAGGGAACAGATCCTTGTCTTGAGTTCCAAGGTCCTGCTATATGTGTCCCCGATGCAGGAATAATACCCTGCGCCGGAGTAGACTGTCAAAAAATTGGAGTGCCCCCAGATGGGAAAGCAGTGGATGCGAAAGTGTTGTTACCAAACGTCCCGTTCCAAACCAACAGTGACAAACCTACCGGCATAGTGTGCGCAGGTGTTCCTTGACTCCCGGCTACAAATAAACTAGTGTGTGCATGCTGCCCGGTGGACTGTTGATGCAGACCACCAAACGAAGGGGACGAAGGAGAGATATGACCTCCAGCGTAAGGAAAAGCGTTAAAAGGGACAGGAATGCCCCCAAGTTGACCTTGCAGAGGAGCGTTAGAGCTACTTGCCCCCAGACCCAAAGTTTGTAAAGTGGAGTGAGTGAGCGCAGGACTTGTACCCGAACTAGGCATACCGTATAAAAACGGAGAGCCTGTCGCACTGGGTGTGAAGGGAGTTGTGGCTGCCATGATAGATGGGATCGGTCCACTGTGCGACGTAGTTGCAGCCGAGACCATGGTGGCTCAGACCGACGATGACAAGTTAGGAGATGCTTCTCCTGTGGTAGAAACGGTGGTGGGAATGGAAGAATTCCCAGAGGAAGTAACAATGTTTGTTTCCATAGCTGTGTAAGGCACTGATAGGCGTTCGTAAAATTGGATTGGTACAATGACCAATGGCCAAGTATCAGTGGTTGGGGTTTCAACCGAGCCAAGATTGGCGGTTGATTCCTCCGGGATTTGTTCGGGCACAATGGTTTGTAACCCGGTTGCTTCGAAATACCCTCGTTGGTCTAGCTTCCGCCTCAATGGTGGCGGGGGTGGCTCCAGTATAACCGAAGGCAGGCCCAGAAGCCTTCGTGACCGGTGGAGCTCGGGATCCTCCACTGTGTGAGAATATCCAAGACACGCTAAGGTATTCTACACATTCAAACAGTAACACACACTAAAAATAAGCTCCTAAGAGATAATACAAGCAATCACTAACTATTTTGAAGAATAGTTACAACAACCAACACTAGAGAAACTTACCGGTGCAAGTGCAACTCGAATACGGAAGAACCCTCCAAGTATACTCTACAAAGTGTGGCTCGATGTCTATCCTAGGTACCGCGGTATACCCCCGCAGACACCTGTGTATGTCCCTAAAAATATTGGCAACTAGTTTGCCAGCACACGAACAGTCACCAGGCGGGTACAGTCGAAAGTTAGGTAGACCACAATGAGCAGGGTATCAAGCCCGAAACCTGTCAAGGGTATCGAGAGAAAATGGTCTAGAAGACAACTGAGGACCTCGAATGGATTCAATACCCATGAAGCCCCGTGGCAAATGCAAACAACGGAATCCAAAAACAAGCCCTCGATATGTGTTCTCCACTACGCTTGGTCCGACTTTGGAGGGGTTATCTCCGCTACCTTTCCTCACGCGACCTCGTGTTTAGTCCCTGTGTTAGAGGGGGGTCCCGGATAACTTCCACGAAACTAGACTTCTACACTCCCTATCACAGACTCCAATGTTTGGTTTTGAGTGGCCTTGGAGATTTTCCTCTCCAACCTAATCCAAGGCCCTAGTCCTGAACTAGTGTATGAACCCTACAAACAAAAAAGTCTAATAGATTTTAAATTAGCGTTGATTTTATGGGATTTTTTACGTCACGGGGTATGAAGGTGAAACTGATGATGTGTAAATACTCAAAGAAAAAATGAATGAAAAAAGATGGAAACAAAAGACTTTTACTAAATGCAAAGATCAACAACTTTTCACAAAGAAAGACTTCTTTTTCTTTTCAATTTTTCTAAGATTTCATGCAACAAACGTAAAGGAATTTCGCTCGAATATGAGCTACTTATGCTCTAAATGCACTACAAAAAACTTATGAACAAAAAGACTTCTCCCTAGCTATTGATGCAGAAACACAATCTTCAAACAAAGAAGAAAATGAAAAGATTTTTTTTTCTCTTTTTTATTTATTTACGTGCTAATCAAGCAACAAAGGGAAAATACCGACAAGCCTAAAACCAAGAAAAACAAAATTCTGGCTTAAAGCGCAAATCGCAAAGAATCAGAGCAAAGACACACAATGGCAATCAAGAAAGCACAGACTCTTACGCTTGTCTAAAAACCATAAAACATTTTTTTTTTTTTTTTTATCTTTTCTATCAATTATCAACTGAGAAAAAGTAGGCTAAGGGTAAGAGGCCCTAACCTACTGATTGTTCAACCCTAGACTCACACACCTGAGAGCAATACTTCTCACCAAAAGAGGGGATGACTGCCCCACCTTGATTAAAAAGCAGCTTGTCAAGCACGCTACTGTCACTGAAACAACACACGTGCGAACGCGTGTACACGCGGGCTGACCTTGTATAGGCCATGTGTATGCATAAACGCTAAGACAAAAATAAACACAGGCAACCCAGACCAAGAAGAGGCATCTGGTATTGATCACCAGGGTCTCTTGAAGGCTTGGATGCTTTTTCTAGCAGAAAATAAAAATAATTGCAAGGAGTAACAAAACACAACAAGAAAAACTGAGACAAGACTGTGAACCAACAAGACTCAGACAAGATCCAAAAAAACCCCTGAGAATGTATAATTCTGACAGGGAAGAGGAGGACTGCCTCTCAAGCTCTCTGAAATCCTACACGCTAATGAAACCTCTACAGCTAGCGTTCACACGCGGGCTGTAAGAGATTAGGGCGCGATTACACGCGTGTAGGCCTTATGCAGGCCGCGTGTACCTCTGTGATTCCCGAAAATTGTCGTCAAGCAACAGTCAGGGAAAAATGGTATAAAGAACTAGGCTCCCTGCTAGCTCAGGCCGTACAGAAAAAGACATGCAAAGAAACACAAAATCTAATTTCTTACACTACCCAAAAAATCAACTAAATCCGGAAACCCTAAAGAGTATCTTTCCCCAGTACGGTCACCAATTCTGTTGTTGGGAAAAATACCCTACGGACTAGCAAACTAGGGTCAGACTTGCATGCAAATTTTGACCGTAAAGAAATTACTTTTTAACCTACCACCCAAAACTTAAACCCCTCTTTCACAATACATGCATGGAAAGAAACTACTAACCTTTTTACTGATGTTTGGTGTAGATCCTCCGTTGTGCCTTGCCCACTTACTTGCGCTGCTCCTTTCAAAGATAATCCTGCAATCAAGACAAAGCACTACGCATGCATGCTACTTTTCTACTTGAGGGTTAGAAATTAAGAATAAATTAAACAAATCATAGATAACTCATGCATTGGGATGGGAAAAGTATTCTTTTATTATTTTCAAAATGAATCAACTTACAATCAAAGTCGAGACCGGCCACCGCTCCTTGATCCTGATCCTGGGTTCCTCCTCTTCTTTTGTCCTCCAACTGCTTTGCGTTAATTCTCCTTAGGCTTGAGGAAAGGCTAAAGGGTTGGGACAATGGATTCAACAAATGGGCAGAGTTTCTTCGCTACAATTTTCCTCCTCCAAATGGTACCCCTACCCCTTCTTTTATAGGCTAGAAGGAGCTAGGGTTTTGGACGAACTCTCGGCCATGCATGGTCGGGAGTTTCAGTTAACTGACCCAGAGCTTTTTGTCCCATCGACAACTTTCCTATTTTTGTGTTTTGTTAGGTAAACACGGGCTGTAGTAGGCCTGCCAGCATTCACACGCATGCAATAGTGGGTTAGGGCACGTGGGCCTTGACCCAAGAGGATTTTCAAAGAGGTTTTTCAGCAGATGTTTTGGCAATGAAGGGATATGAGTTGGCCTAATGCTAGGTAAGCATGTGTGGTGCAATTTAGGGTTATAACAAGCTTGATCCTTTTTCTATCTAGTTGTATCCTAGTCCGTAATTGTCATTATGTGGCCTTTGACTGCTAATAATCTCATCCAAAACATAAGAGTTGTTTTGCATGTTTTTCTTCTGAAGGTATTTTCTCAATGTGACAATATCTGCTTCCAAACGTCCAATGATCATGTTTATTTATTCTAACTGTTCTTGAGTGATTCTTCAATTATCTTGTCTTATTCTACTTGTATTTTTAATTTAGTGATCAATTGCTCTAGTTATTCAGAGTTAGAATTTTGAAATCCCTCTTTTCTTTTTAGTTTTGCCTGAAGTGACTTGTTTTTCTTCTTTTCCCTTTTTATAACTGCTATGGCACTCAACAATTCTTCTATGTAATCAACTTTTGGCTCTTCTTATTCTTCTTCGAAGCCTTCTTCATCGGAGTCTTCTACTACCATGGAAAGTACCCTTTTAGTATCACTATCACTGACTTCATCTTCTTCTGACCATGACCTATCTTCTTTGGTGCAAAGGCTTTTCTTGAAAATATTCTTGTTGTTTCTTCTGCCTTTTTGTATTTTTTTCCTTTTAGGGTCATCTTTTTCATTAGTTTCTTTTTCTTATGGGGACATTTATTAGAAAAATGACCAATACCATCAGAATTAAAACAAATCAATGGATTCTTACCTTTATATTTGTCAGTTCCCTTTTTGAACCCTATGACGAAGTTGGCTACTTATTCATCGTCTTATGAGACATCAATGCTACTTCTATCTAACTTTTCCTTTTCCTTGTTATTTTTCTGTCTTGTTAGATGCCTTGAATGATGCTTCCTTTATAACCGGATTTTCTTTCTCTATCCTCATCTCATAAGTTGTGAGAGTCCCATGCAACTTATCCATGGTCATTGTAGCTAGGTCCACTCTCTCTTCTAGTGCTGAAATCTTTAAATCAAATCTCGTTGGTAGGGATCTCAATACCTCTTTGAAAACAACCGATTCCTTTATCTAGTCTCCTAGTCCTTTGTTATTTTTTACTACTTCATCAACTTGTAGAAAGTAGGTTGTTATGTCTTAATCTTCATTCATCTTCAATTGCTCGAACTTTTCTCTGAAAATTTGAAGTCTAGCTTGCTTGACTTTCTCATCTCCTTCGTATATATTCCTCAGTTTGTCCCAGATTTATTTCACAGAATAACAATGCATAACCTTGGTGTATATTGATTTAGTCATGCCATTCAAAAGTGCACTTGTGGCTCTTGAATTATTTTCTTCAAGTTTATTTCCATCTTTGTATGTTGGAGGAGTGATTGGTGCTTTATATCCATCTACTACTAATCACCATACATCAAATCCTAGTTCTTGTATGTGTGTCTTCATTCTTATTCTCTAGAAGGCATAATCTTCCCCATCAAACTATGGTATCTCAATATTATATTAATCCATGATCTCCTTCTAGTGGTTAAACTTCCTTTTGAAGGACTTGCTCTAATACCAATTGTTGGATTACTAAGAGGGGGGGGGTGAATCAGTAATAATGCTATTTAATCCTTTTTAACCAATATATATATAAGTGTTGTTAAATTTATGATCCATTTACCAATATCATTCAACAAGTGCAGAATAATTAAACCATGAAAAATGAGCAATCACACACATACACAGTACACCTGTATTTTTACGTGTAAATCTAATGCAGGAGAAAACCATAGAATGTTTTTTATTATATGTATTTAATAAGTACAAGCATTGAAAGCACCAACTTCCTTTTTTCTCCAACTGCAACTAGAAGGAGGATCCAACACCCCATATTATCAAGCTACAACTAGAGGGAAGCTCCAACTCCCCAATTCTCTGGCTCCAACCAGAAGGAGGCTGCAACCCCCTATATTCTCTGG
>ML795070.1:792642-809788 GCA_009831015.1 Picea engelmannii | reverse complement strand
CTATACAATACAAACTCCTTTGGTACAAGATAGTGCCTCCATTTCTTCAAGGCTTGAATTATTGCGTAAAATTCCTTATCATATGTGGAGTAATTCCTTTTAGTCTCATTCATCTTCTCACTGAAATATGCAACATGCCTATTATCTTGGCTTAAAACGGCCCCAATTACAACTCCACTTGCATCACATATCACTTGAAATGTTTTCTCGAAATTCGGCAAGACCAGAATTGGTTGTTCCGTTATCTTCTCCTTCAATATATTGAATCTTTTCTCAGATTTTTTGTCCACTTAAAATACTTGTGACTTTTCTTCACCGTATGCATCATTTGTGCACCAATCCCACTGAAATTTATGATGAACTTCTGATAGAAACTCACTAATCTATGGAAGCTTCTCACTTCAAATATACTGCTTGGTGATGGCCATTCTTTTATTTATTTCACCTTCTCTGGATCCATCTTCAATTCATTTGAAGAGATCACAAAACCCAAATATATGAGTTATGTCTTCATAAAAGAGGGATTCTTCAGATTAATCAACAACTTCTCCTACTATAGTCTCCTCATCACCAATGTCAAATGTCTCAAATGCTCCTCTTCAATTTTTCTAAAGACCAGTATATCATCCATATACACAATCACAAAGTTACCAATGAAATCAAAGTTTCCAAATGGCATAACAAGCCACTCATACAACCCTTCATTTTTCTTAAAGGTTGTTTTCCACTCATCACCTTCTCTCATCCTTATCTGGTGATATCCACTTTTCAAATCTATCTTAGAAAAACAAAATTATCCACTTAAACAATCCATTAAGTCATCCATTCTTGGCAAAGGAAATCTATACCTGATGGTGATATTTTTTATGTCTCTTGAGTCGGTACACATTCTCCATCCTCCATCCTTCTTCAGGCTCAATACAGTTGGTACTACACATGGACTCAAGCTTTCTCTGACCAAACCCTTGTCTAACAAATCCTGGACTTGTTTCTTTACCTCCTCATTCTCTTGAGGTGTCAATTTGTATGTTTCTTTGTTTGGCATGTTTTCTCCTGGTATCAAATCAATATGATGGATGATACTTCTAATGGGTGGCAATGAGTTAGGAAACTCATCCACTATTATGTCAGCAAAATTCTCCAACAACTCCTGAACTAGGTAAATCATCCATAGAAGTACTTGTAAGGACAACTATGGGTTTCCTCACCACAACAAACTGCATCTCTTGTTCTTTCTTGACCTCACTTAGGAGTTCCTTCCCACTCATGAGAAGTATGCTTGTGTTGGCTTCTTCCTTTACTTTATTCTCCTCTATTGGCAACAACATGTGTGTCCTACCATTCTTCTCCAAGGTGTAAGTACTTTTTCTCCCATCATGAATGACATTTCTGCCAAACTACCATGGTCTTCCCAACAAAACATGTCCATGGGAATCACATCACACTAAATTTCATCTCTATATCCTCCTATTTTAAATTCAACGAGGCATTGTTTAGTGACCATTCCCTAGTGTCTTTTCTGCAACCATGAGACTTTATATGGCTTCGGATGTGTAGTTGTCTCCAGCTCCAATTTCTCCACCATCTCTGTGGATACTATATTATCAGTGCTCCCACTATCAATTATCACCTTGCATACTGTGTATTTAGTCTTGCAAGAAGTCCTGAACAAACTGTTCCTCTGCACATGCTTTTCAACCTATGGCTCTGGTTTCAAGAGAACCTTCTTCAACATCATGGATCTTCCATCTTCTACTCCTTCTACTTCAACATTCAGATTATGAGATTCTAAAATGTGAGCTTCACCTCCTTCTTTCTTTTTCTCGGTACATTCCCAAGACATGTGTCCTGTCTTTCCATAGGCATAACATCTTATCTCTTCTCCTCGTCTTCTTCCTCTTCCTCTACAAGAATTTATTCCACCACTTTTTCTTCCTCGAGAACTTCCTCCTCTTTCTGAGTGACTATGTGGTTTCTCAGTCTCGTCCTTGGGTTTCTGTGCCTTGTCATGGGAAACTCCCTTACCTTTTCTTGGGCTTCTTCCTCTATTTCGTTGACTCTGTTTCCTAGCCAACTTCTCCTTTGCCTTCAAACCAATCTGATAAGCATCCTCTACTGTCCTCACTGACATCATGCTGATCTCATCCTGGATTTCATACCTCAGGCCATTTATATACCTGGAAATTTTTTCCTCATCCTTCTCTCATTGTCCAGTCCTGATACTCAGCTTGTAGAACTCCTTTGTGTACTCTTTCACTGTCATACCCTTATTTCTCAGGTTTTACAACTTCCTAAATAGATTTATTTGATAATCCTTGGGTATGAATTTAGCCTTTAGCTTGGCTACCATTCTGTCTCAATTATTTATCTTTTGCTTTCCTTTGCTTCTCCTCTCAACCTGCAGTTCATCCCACCACAGTGTTGCATGTCCTTTTAACCTAGTGACAACATGTCTCACCTTCTTCTCCTCATCGACATATTCATAGTCGAAATATTTGTCCATGGACCTTATCCAATCCAACAATTCTTCAACATCCAAATTTCCTTCATACATTGGGATGCATATCTTTACTCTAGCTCCCAATTTAACAACCACTCTCAGCAAGCGTTCCTTGATGACATTTTCCCTTGCAGTTTCTTCAACTTCTATTTCTTCACTTTCTGCATCACTGATGTCTCCAACATTAGGTGCCCTCCTCTACGTTGCCTCCATCACCTCTAATATTACGTGAATCTCTCTCATTTCTCTTTCTACAACATGATTGGCTATAGGCGGCTCCACACGTCTCCTTGCTGGAATTTTGATGATTGTTTCTCACACACAAAGTACAACTTCGTGCTCTTTTTCACTACCTGAAAACAATTTCAGGCTTTGATACCACTTGGTGAAAATTCCCCTTCTCTCCTAAGGTTTTTGCGACCTCCTAGTCAAGGATCTTAATCTCTTGAGATGTATTATCTCTTTCAGACCTTCAATGGCCCTGGAACAATTTACACAGGTCCCCTTTTCCTCCTTATGCACAGGTCTTGTGGAACTTGTGGGCCCCTTCCTTAGCTCTTTTGTAGACTCATAACTTTGGATGCTAACTCCTTTCCGCTAGTCCCTCTCCTTCACTCGTCCTTGGGCTATGACCTGGGGTTAACTTCCTGGTGTTTAACAACTTCGAACCTCGGCTACCTTGGGTGAAACTGGTCTCCTTTTACACAAACTTCGAACCAACAGGGTTACTCGAAACCAGATCTGCGGTTAGCGACCCCTTTGATGACCAATGGTGGCGATCTCTTCGCACTTCACAACTTCTCTATTTCGGGAGTCTTGACTCCTCGATACTCTGAATCCTTCGATCCATTAATCTCCGAAGGAACTCACGGCTAACAATCACGTAAATTTTCCCAGATCTGATGGTTTGGAATGACCTTTCTTCCTCTGAATGGATCTACCGTCCAAATGGATTTTGGGTTCTGTAACTTCAGAAAGTTTTCTTTCTTCACAAATGGAAACCTTTGAACATGTGAAGTCCAAAGGACTTCAAGATGTAACCTCCTCGCACCTTCTTGAGATCTAACGACTGTTCGTGATCTCGATTCCTTCTGAAGGGATCTCAACCGTCACTTTGAAACCTTCAATATATCTCTCTCTTTCTATTGATTCTTTGTCACTATCTCTCCTGAGCTTGAATCCAACACACTCCTTGAAAAATTGGAATCTCTGACGAAGTTAGGACTTAGTTATTTCTTCAAAATAAATCTCTCTACACACTCCTTGCACTTCGCAGTCCCGATCTCTCGACACTTAGTCGATTCTTGACCTTGTGCACTCCTTGTAACACTCGACCTAAGCTTCCCGTTATCCCTTCTGAGCTTTCCTAAGTCAGTTCTAGACTCTGTCGATGCACTCCTTGCGGACAATATGCACTCCTTGCATCTGATCTCTCATAAGAGAAACGATTGAAACTTATCTAGCATTTCACAGATTCATACATTCAACAATATAATCCATGCATTCATGAAAACATAAAATAACAAAGAAGAGTTTAGCAACAACGACTCCACACACATTTGGACCAATTTTCCTCTATTATCTTCATTCAATGTAATATATATATATATATATATATATATATATATATGCAGAAAATGCCAATGTTTAATATTGTGAAATGATTCAAAAGCGTGCTAAAGAGCTAAGTTGTCTCTCCACGTGTGCTTGCTGATGATGCTCTTGCATCACGCGGGTATTTAGAAATATTCCCTCCAACAATAAAACAATATATCTCATCATTTATTAGCTTCCCAAAATGGATGTAACAATAAATTTGTGAAACCTTCATTACTTCATTGAATGGATTCTTGGATATCTTCTAATTGTTGCTCACTTGATTAATGAGTTTTCGAATCCATGGCATTTTTTGTTAACAAATTTCCAAGTGGTATTATCTCTCACAAATTCTTCCAATGTAGATATTCTAGTGTTGGTTCCACGAACCCCATTTTCAATGATGAGTTGAGGTTCCATAATAGTAAAATAGATGTATGGTTCCATAATAATAATTCACTTCTATAGATTTGGATCCATTGCAACCTTAATTCATGGTTTTTCATAAACGATTGTGATGTCTAGGATCCATAAGGTAGAAAACCATCATCTCACATCTATGTGCTGAGTTTTCCAGATATTCATAAAATGCACACATTGGAGGGTTGGATTTAGAAGCTAAGAAACTTGTCTCCTTAGTAGAAATTGAATGGGGACCTTAATAATATAGTCTAAAAAACAAGCAATATCATCTTGTAAACCTAAGAGCAATATCTTGCAACAACTTGTCCACACATAAGCCATTACTTCAAAAGTAAATACAAAATACACCAATTCTCCCTAATGTTAATCATAATTCATTGAAGTACTAAGAAATGCAATGGAAANAATATCATCTTGTAAACCTAAGAGCAATATCTTGCAACAACTTGTCCACACATAAGCCATTACTTCAAAAGTAAATACAAAATACACCAATTCTCCCTAATGTTAATCATAATTCATTGAAGTACTAAGAAATGCAATGGAAAACAATTTAATCCTAGATCCCACATATGAGCATAAAAATGGGATAATACTAGGTTATGTATAAACAAAAAGGGATTACAAATAAGGAAAAGAAGATGTCAAAATATGGTAATTATGCGACTCATTAGGAAGTTTGTCTTTTTCTTTATCAAGGTTGGGATATAGTTGGTATCATTTGAGCTAACACAATATTTGTAGGACGAGAGCCTAATTAATAATCCATACACTAGCCAACAAATCCCTACAATTGGTTAATCAATTGCATTTTCTTATACTTGATAATAGAGATCCAATGGGTTTCCATAGCTTGGAAAAATCTCTTCGTTGTAGGAAAAGGAGGGAAGTTCAAGTTTCTATCCTAAATTGGTGGTTTGCGAAAAATTGTCATAATTTTTTGAGAAAGAAGGAACCAATGGGGAAGTGAGCAATTTGACCAAGAAATAATAGGGTTTTTAAGGAGAATTCAAGAAGGTAAAAAATCGGAGTTAGAAGTTGAAGGAGGGTTATTCATAGAGGATCCCAAATAGTCTTGTACTCGAAGGAGTATATATGTAGTAAATTATACCATGAAATAAGAAATACACCTATCCTTGGTTGGAGAATTCACTTGGAGAAAAATGAATCTCACAATCAAGAAATAGTAGAAAATGTTTCTATTGGGCATGAAACTACAAACCCTTAACTTGTTTGTCACTAATTTCTGGAAGGGCATCATAGGTAAGAGAAACTATATAGAATAGGTGGTGAGGAAGTTGGAAGTCAAAGTGGAGATGTCATTGGACAAGATAGTTTGCAAGTTGGCATGGTCCGTTGATTGACTCAAACCCCTGAATTGTTCAAGGTTTTGTTATATATACTATTCGTATGGTTTTATGTATTTGTTTGTTGTTTTGTTTCTATTTGGTATGTCAATGTCTTCTATCGTTTATTTCATATAAGTATAGACATTTTATATTCCATAACATCTTAGTTTCATAAATATGAGTAGAATGTTGATTTCTGTTGTAAGCTTGGTCTATAGAAAAACCTTTGTAAGACACAAGAGTGTCCAAAATGATTAAAATCTATCCAAAAGCCTCAAATTTTGTATATACAATTCTACTATGGATCAATATGGGCACAAATACTATACAATCATCTTTTTGTTTAGCAAAACATTATGTAGCTTCATTGTTAATGCCACATGCAAGATATTACGACTTTCCTTCCAAATGATATACTTTCTCTCCTATCCTTTGGATTTCTCTTTGTAATTGCATCAAAACATTGCAATTTTTAACTTGCATCAAGTTTGAAGAGGACCTTTGTAACATGGTCTCTTAGCGTTTTGACTATAATACTAAAAAGTCCAATTAACTTATGTTAATTTGAGGATGGAAAATTCCATATGAAATTTAATGGTTATGGTGTGATAATGCATCCACTGATTAGTATATAATTTATTACCTTCTAGGATAAAACAATCATGATATTATTATCATTTTTGGTATCCATTTATTGATCAGTAACATCTATTATAGTTTACTAGCGTTATAGGTGTATTGATAAATAACATATATTATAGTTCATAATAATGTATTAATCAATAACATTTATTACAGCTCACTGGAGTAATATTAGCATGAGCATGACTCCTTTTTTACTTAACGATTGACATCTTGGTCAACTTTTGTAGATGGAGGAACAAAAATAGGGGCTTTTGATAATGGTTTCACTTATGATTCCACTTAGATCATGGTCACTTAAGTTTCCACAATGTGCCACAGGGATTTGGGGGTCTTTAATTATAGGGAAAAGGGTTTTGGGTGTCTTTGAATAACCTTAGATCCTCAGAACACCTTGAAACACATCAGATCAATTGAAACCATGAAATTTTGTTTTGTTAGATTATGGCGAGGGTGGTTGGAAAAGGTGTAGTTTGCATAAAATTTAGGATGGCATCGTTAATGTGAGCATGATATGTCTAGATCATGCATGCAAAACATTAAGAAGAGGACAATATTTTTTCCTAATACATGGGCATAACGTGTTTTGTTGGTGGTATATAAGGAACCCTTTATTTTTTTAGTGGATAGAAATATTGTATGCATATGGGTGAGTATTCATTTGATATTGTTGATATGTGCAATAAGTGTTAGATTAATTTGTATTTCATTGCTAGTTGGAAAATAAATCTGATGGTGAAAATATGGAAGTGTGATGATTTTAGTGAGACAATTCCTATGCCAACAATATTTGATGGCAAAGAACACACAATATGAACATGAAAGATATTGTGTTCGAACTTGATCGCCTATATCTCAAGGTTTATTTCTGCTAATTGTTGGTCCATTCTTGATTGTAAATCTTATAGATCATCTATTCATGTTTTTGAATCTTTATTTTTGCTAATTGTTGGTCCATTCTTGATTGTAAATATTATAGCTCATCTATTCATTCTTTTGAATCTTTTACCTTAAATCAAATCCAAAAAAATTCCAAGTTACTTTCCCAACAATCCGATGCTCATAACTCATCTCATCTCATAACACAAAACCAAAACCAAGAAACCTCATTTATCTTACCCTCTTCTCATTTCAATCACTCTCGAGTTGGATCTTGTCCTTCCTCGACTGAAATGATGTTTTCTATTAAGAATAATATATATCATCCCTTCCAGCGTTCACATTATTGAAACCACACCTCCTCAACAAGTATGCATTTGTCAACACGAGATTCAAACTTTCCCATTTTTCCATATTCTCTTTTAATGTAGCATTTGCTTCCAAAAACTTTGAAATTCTTCAAATTCGTTGGTCTTCCTTTCCATAACTCATAGGGAGTTTTATCACAATTTTTTCTGAGGATTCCTTTGTTTTGAATTTGAACTGTTGTATGCACTTCCTCTACCCAAAAGACGTATGTCAACTTGGAATCCATTAACATAGTTTGAGACATTTCTTGTACTGTCTCGTTCTTCATTTCAATGACTCCATTTTATTGTGGTGTCCTAACAACGGAGAATTGCCTCTTTATCCCATGCTTACTACATAATTCCATAAATTCCTTTGAATTAAACTCTCCTCCATTGTCTGATCTCAAACATTTTATTTTCAAATCTATTTCATTTTCAACCATCTCCTTGTACATTTGAAGTTCTTGAATGCCTCTGACTTATTCCTGAGAAAAAAATTGCAGTCATTCTTGTATAGTCATCAACCAATAACATAAAGTATTGCTCACCTTTCAACCCCTTTGTTCTAGTTGGTCCAACTATATGAGTATGCACAATTTCCAATGGTTTTGTTGTGGAGTATTCCTTTGATTTAAACTTGGTCTTGGTTTGATTTCCTTGTTGACAATGCTTGCACAATGTGTTTTTCAACTTTATGATCCGGGGTATTTCTCTAACTGCTTCCTTTTTGTTGACATTGACAATATTATCAAAATTTATGTGACTCATTCTTTTGTGCCATAGCCAAACTTCATCTTCCTTTCCTAAACAAAACTTTTCCTTTCCAATTTGATTTAGTACATATATATTTCTTGGATTTATTACATCTATACCCACCACTTTGCCTGAATCTACTTTTCTTATATCACATTTTTGTGAATCAAACACAAGTTTGTGACCTTGGTCAAACATTTGGCTTACACTCAGAAGATTGAGTTTCATATCTTCCACTAGTAGAACATTTTTTGCCTTGGCATCCTTACTTCCAATCTTGACTGTGCCTTTTCCAATGATTTTGGTTGAGTTATCATTTCCAAAATAGACTAAACCATCTATTTAATTTTTCAATGTTAGAAACATCTGCTTATCACCTATCATGTGCTTTGAAAAACCACTGTCAACATGCCAACCATTTTTCTTGTGTTGAGTTTGTAGAGCGAGCGTGCATTCTTCATTGTTGTACTGATTATGCTTCCTTATCCATATTCTTTGAGGTTCCTGTCTATAAATGTTGTTGTTTTACTGTGATTATCTTGGAGGAACTTTCATTCTACAATATTTGTCCTTGTGTCAAAAGTTGTTTCACTTGTAGCATTCCACTTCAGTACTCAAGGATTCAAACTTGTTGTATCTTCTTCTCTGTGTTTCACTAGGCCTTCTTGAATAACCATTTTGTGCACAACTTTCATGGTTTTTTTATGTTATTGTTATTTTCTCTGCAATTTACATCCATATATCCAAAATTGTTATATGAATAACATAGTCCAAGGAAGATAGTTTGATACCTGGGAGTTGAAGATATTATAAAAGGATTTACTCTTTTGAATCCTTCTTCTTCTTGAGGCCTTTTTGTTTCTAACTGCTGCTAATTTTGAAACATGAATCTTCTGGGTGGTGGTGTATCTTTGTGATCTTCCTTATGAAAATTCTTCCCTTCTTCCTTCTCAGGAGATCCTATGATTGTTTATGCATAGCTTCTTGGTTGTGTTTCTTGATCTATTTTTTTGGAGCTTGATCCTTTTTATATCTTGTTGTATCCTAGTCTGTACCTTTCATGATGTGACCTTTGACTACTAATAATTTCATGAAAAAAATTAGAGTTGTTCTGCATGTTTTTCTTCTAAAGGTATTTTCTCAATGTGGCAATCTTTGCTTCCAAACTTCCAATGATTATGTTTCTTTCTTCTAACTGTTCTTTGAGTGATTCTTCAATTATCTTGTCTTATTCTACTTGTATTTTTAATTTAGTGATCATGTTCTCTAGTTCTTCGTAGTTGGAATTTTGGACTCCCTCTTTTCTTTTTAGTTCTACCCGAAGTGACTTGTTTTTCTTCTTTTCCCTTTTTATAACTTCTATGCCACTCAACAATTCTTCTCTGTAATCAAATTTTTCATCTCCATATTCTTCTTCGAAGCCTTCTTTATCAGATTCTTCTGCTGCCATGAAAAATACCCTTTTAGTATCAGTATCGTTGAATTCATCTTCTTCTGACGAGGAACTATCTTCTTTGGTGAAAAGGCTTTTCTTCAAAAAAGAATTGTTGTTTCTTCTGCCTTTTTGTATTTGTTTCGTTTTAGGTTCATATTTTTCATTTATTTTATTTTTCTTATGGGGACATTTATTAGAAAAATGACCAATACCATCACAATTAAAACAAATTGATGGAATATTACCTTTATATTTGTCAGTTCCCCTTTTCAACCTTATGACGAAGTTGTCTACTTCTTCATCGTCTTATGAGACATCACTGCTACTACTATCTGACTTTTCCTTTTGTTGTTCTTTTTCTTTTCTGTTAGATGCCTTGAATCATGCTTCCTTTATAACCGAATTGTCTTTCTCTGTCCTCATATCATAAGTTTTGAGTGTCCCATGCAACTCATCCATGGTCATTGTAGATAGGTCCACTCTCTCTTCTAGTGTTGAAATCTTTGAATCAAATCTCATTGGTAGGGATATCAATACCTTTTTGAAAAAAACCGATTCCTTTATCTCATCTCCTAGCCCTTTGATATTGTTTACTACTTCATCAACTTGTAGAAAGTAGGTTGCTATGTCTTCATCTTCATTCATATTCAATTGCTTGAACTTTTCTCTGAAAATTTGAAGTCTAGATTCCTTGACTTTCTCATATCCTTTGTATATATTCTCTAGTTTGTCCCATATTTCTTTCGTGGAATCACAATGCATAACCTTGGTGTATATTGATTTATTCAAGCCATTCAAAAGTTCACTTGTGACTCTTGAATTATTTTCTTCAAGTTTCTTTCCATCTTTATATGTTGGAGGAGTGGTTAGTGCTTTATATCCATCTACTAGTAATCACCATAAATTGAATGCTAGTGTTTGTATGTGTGTCTTCATTCTTCTTCTCTAGAAGGCATAATATTCCCCATCAAACCGTGGTATCCCAATCTTAGAGTAATCCATGATCTCCTTCCAGTGGTTAAACTTCCTTTTGAAGTACCTTCTCTGGTACCAATTGTTGGATTACTAAGAGGAGGGGTGAATCAGTAATAGTGCCTTTTAATCATTTTTAACCACAATATATATATACGTGTTGTTAAATTTATGATCTATTTACCAATATCATTCAATAAGTGAAAAATAATTAAACCATGAAAATGAGCAATCATACACATACACAGTACACCAATATTTTTACGTGGAAATCTAATGCGGGAGAAAACCATAGAATGCTTTTTCTTATATGTATTTAATAAGTACAATCATTGGAAGCACCAACTTCCTTTGTTCTCTATCTGCAATTGGAAGAAGGATCCAACACCCTATATTCTCAAGCTACAACTTAAGGGAAGCTCCAACTCCCCAATTCTTTGGCTCCAACCAGAAGGAGGCTGCAACCCCCTATATTCTCTGGCTACAACCAAAAGGTGGCTAAAACTACTAATCATTTCCCCTTCCAACCACCATGAAGTATAAATTCCAAATGTATACAACCTGTTACTGTCACAACTGTCAGTGAAAAACCTGTCAGAACATGTACCAATTTTCTTCAAATATTTTCTACAGATCTAGGACTTGTTTTTCTTGCAACACATGGATATCCACAAATCTCTTTACTACAACTCACGGATATCTGCGGCTCTCTTCTATGCAACTTGTGAACTACTACAAAACATTCCCTATTTTCATTATCTTTTTTTTCTGTCAACCTGTTACTGAGAACCTATCACTAAGAACATGGCACTGTCATCTATCAACCAACTAGATCTTATGTCATAGAATTGATATCAATGACTCAAGTATTTTTAGCACCAACCATGTACTAGGATCACAAGTATGTTTCACTGATCATATGTCATATAGGAAACCCTCACATCAACCATACATCAAACCCGCATTGTTATGAAATCAAAACCTATACTGATAGCAATGTGTCTCAACCATAAACCCTCAAGCATGCTCCAAATAACACAAGATATATCTTAACAAGACGCCCGATGAAGTGTACCAACAGTAGACAAGAAATACAGTAGCAATGTATCTTTGTAGATTTGTCTTATATAGAATATACCACTCAACTAATAGTCCCCCAAGGGAAAAATCTCAATCTCCCATGGCCATACCCGAAGCATTCACCAAATACCTACTTAATACAAGCATATAACAGACCTTTTGTTATTGTAGATAGATCTATTGTACCATCTCACGGTTAGATCTTCCTGTAGCCTCTTCATAGCTCTGCAACTTGTCATTATTGATAGATATGATCTTCCTTTTATTCAACTTTGGAAATAAATCCACACTTTGTCTTTAGTAAAGTCACAGGTGTCTGCGGTTTGTCCCAATCTGACATGCGGATATCCACATCCTTCTAGTTATGAAACCTGCAAATGTCTTTAGTAAAACCCTAGTTCAAAAACCATAGTCTCGACCCTTCAACTCCTACAACTTCTCTCTTCGTTGAACGTCATTTCTTCAGAATCACTGCTTTAGATTTTTCAATGATACCTGACCATAACATTTCAAAAAGAGATATTCAATGTGCCCAATTAGGTGTTAATGGGAGACCCTTGCTCTCTTATTTATACTCTCCAAGTAGCTTCCTCTAAGGGTTATATTCTAACTTTTTTAGCCAACTTCCCTTTTTTACGGATAACCCACTTTCAACTACTTTACCCACTTGCAACCACTTTACCATAAATAGTAAACTCACCACTTCTTGTTTCAAGTCATTTATTTTTTAATTATTTTCTTATTGCAACAAATTTCCCCATGATTAACTCTTAGTTACAATCACTTTGACTACTAAACTTCTTCTAGGAGCTTCTAGAATAATAGACTTCTTTGACCTTTTAGGGGCTTCTAGATAACTCATGAGGGTTCTCCAACTTCACTAATCCATATCTCCTCAACCGTGAGGAACTACGTGATGTACCACATATCAATGGAAATGACACGACATGTATTATCCATATATGATAGCATTTCCTTCAAATTTACTGATCTTCATTACATTATTCCTCAGAAAAACATGTTCTCCTTATTCAAACCTCCGGGGCTACCGAAATTTTCTACCAGACTTGCTTCAAGGGTTGACATCAATGAAGAGGAGCCCAATTAATCAACAATTGCAACAATTTTCTAAATTTAACAAATCATAACTGGATGGTTTCAAGATTCTAGATAACCCCATCAAATTTAGAATACCATGGAATGTTAAATTTGTAATTAGATGTGTGGGTTATAATATCTTGCCCAAAATACATCCAAGAGACATGAATATGGGAAAGCTTGTTTTAGATGTTGTTTCAACTCTCTCTTGAGTATCAAGGGTGAATTTGTAACTTACAAATATATGAAAAAAATCATTTGCAGACGTGGGTATCTAGAAATATTCCCTCCAACAATAAAACAATACATCTCATCATTTATTAGCTTCCCAAAATGGACACAACACTAAATTTGTGAAACCTTCATTACTTCATTGAATGGATTCTTGAATATATTCTAATTGTTGCTCACTTGATTAATGAGTTTTTGAATCAATGTCATTTTTTATTAACAACTTTCCAAGTGGGATTATCTCTCACAAATATTTCCAATGCAGATATTCTGGTGTTGGTTCTACGAACCCCATTTTCAAATATGAGTTGAGGTTCCATAATAGTGAAATCGATGTATGGTTCCATAATAATAATTCACTTCTATAGCTTTGGATGCATTGCAACCTTAATTCATGGTTTTGCATAAACGATTCTGATTTCTAGGATCCATAAGGTAGCAAACCATCGTCTCACATCTATGTGTTGATTTTTATAGATATTCATAAAATGCACACATTGGAGGCTTGGATTTAGAAGCTAAGAAAATTTTCTCCTTAGTAGAAATTGAATGGGGACCTTAAGCATATAGGCTTAAAAACAAGAAATATCATCTTGTAAACCTAAGAGCAATATCTTGCAACAACTTGTCCACACATAAGCCATTACTTCAAAAGTAAATACAAAATACACTAATTCTCCCTAATGTTAATCATAATTCAATGAAGTACTAAGAAATTCAATGGAAAACAATGTAAGCCTAGATCCCACATATGAGCATAAAAATGGGCTAATACTAGGTTACGAATAAACGAAAAGGGATTACAAATGAGAAAAAGAAGATGTCAAAAGATGGTAATTTTGCGACTGATTAGGAAGTTTGTCTTTTTCTTTATCAAGGTTGGGATCTAGTTGGTATCATTTGATATAGCACGATATTTGTAGCACAAGAGCCTCATTAATAATCCATACACTAGTCAACAAATCCCTACAATTGGTTAATCAATTGCATTTTCTTATACTTGATAATAGAGATCCAATGGGTTTCCATACTTGGAGAAATCTCTTCATTGTAGGAAAAGGAGGGAAGTTCAATTTTCTATCCTAAATTGGTGGTTTGAGAAAAATTGTCATAATGTTTTGAGAAAGAAGGCACCAATGGGGAAGTGAACAATTTGACCAAGAAATAAGAGGATTTTTAAGGAGAATTCAAGAAGGTAAAAAATTGGAGTTAAAAGTTGAAGGAGGGTTATTCATAGAGGATCTCAAATAATATTGTACTTGAAGGAGTATATATGTAGTGAATTCTACCATGAAATAAGAAATAAACCTATCCTTGGTTGGATAATTTACTTGGATCAAAAGGAATCTCACAATCAAGAAATAGTAGAAAATTCTTCTATTGGGCTTGAAACTACAAACCCTTAATTTATTTGTCACTAATTTCTAGAAAGGCATCATAGGTAAGAGCAACTAGATAGAATAGGTGGTGAGGAAGTTGAAAGTCAAAGTGGATATGTCATTGGACAATATAGTTTGCAACTTAGCATGGTCCCTTGATTGACTCAAACCCCTGAATTGTTCAAGGTTTTGTGATAGGCACTATTCTTATGGTTTTATGTCTTTGTTTGTTTTTTTGTTTCTATTTGGTATGTCAATGTCTTCTATATTTAGTTCATATAAGTATAGACATTTTATATTTCATAACATCTTAGTTTTCATAAATATGAGTAGAATGTTGATCTCTATTGTAAGCTTGGTCTATACCAAAACCTTTGTAAGACACAAGAGTGTCCAAAATACTTAAAATCTATCCAAAAGCCTCAAATTTTGTATATACAATTGTACTATGGATTAATCTGGGCACAAATAATATAAAATCATCTTTCTGTTTAGCAAAACATTGTGTAGATTCATTGTTAATGCCACATGCAAGCTATTAGGACTTTCCTTCCAAATGATATACTTTCTCTCCTATCCTTTGGATTTCTCTTTGTAATTGCATCAAACAATACAATTTTTAACTTACATCAAGTTTGACGAGGACCTTTGTATCACGGTCTCTTAGCGTTTTGACAACAATACTAAAAAGTTCGATTAAATTATGTTAATATGAGGATGGAAAATGCCATATGAAATTTAATGGTTATGGTGTGATAATGCATCCACTGATTAGTATATCATTTATCACCTTCTAGGATAAAACAATCATGATATTATTATCATTTTTGGTATCCATTTATTGATCAACAACATCTATTATAGTTTACTAGCGTTATAGGTGTATTGATCAATAACATATATTATAGTTTACTAGCAGTATAGGTGTATTAATCAATAACATTTATTATAGTTCACTGGAGTAATATGAGCATGAGCATGACTCCTTTTTTACTTAACGATTGACATCTTGGTCAACTTTTGTAGATGGAGGCACAACAATAGGGGCTCTTGATCATGGTTTCACTTATGATTCCACTTATATCATGGTTCACTTAAGTTTCCACAATGCGCCAAAGGGATTTGGGGGTATTTGATTCTAGGGAAAAGGGTTTTGGGTGTCTTTGAATAACCTTAGAGCCTCAGAACACCTTGAAACACATCAAATCAATTGAAACCATGAAATTTTGTTTTGTTAGATTGTGGCAAGGGTGGTTGGAAAAGGTGTAGTTTGCATAAAATTTAGGATGACATTGTTAATGTGAGGAGGATTCCTCATACATGTGCACAACGTGTTTTGTTGGTGGTATATAAGGAACCCTTTCTTTTTTTTAGTGGATAGAAATATTTTATGCATATGGGTGAGTATTCATTTGATATTGTTGATATGTGCAATAGGTGTTTGATTAATTTTTATTTCATTAGTAGTTGGCAAATAAATCTGATGGTGCAAATATGGAAGTGTGGTGATTTTAGTGAGACAATGC
Source organism: Picea engelmannii (assembly GCA_009831015.1). Lineage (NCBI taxonomy): Eukaryota > Viridiplantae > Streptophyta > Pinopsida > Pinales > Pinaceae > Picea > Picea engelmannii. Next base: position 793,575 of record ML795070.1, on the reverse strand, counting down.
CTATGCCAACATTGTTTGATGGCTAATTGTTGGTCCATTCTTGACTGTAAATCTTATAGCTCATATATTCATGCTTTTGAATCTTTTATCTTAAATCAAATCCCAACAATCTGATGCTCATAACTCATCTCGTCTCATAACACAAAACCAAAACTAAGAAACCTCATTTATCTTACCCTCTTCTCATTTCAATCACTCTCAAGTTGGATCTTGTCCTTCCTCGACCAAAATGATGTTTTATGTTCAGAATAATATATATCATCCCTTCTAGCGTTCACACTATTGAAACCGCACCTCCTCTGCAATATATGGAACTCATGCCCCCCCGATATAGTTTGACTCTGTCCCGGAATATCTCCCATAAATTCATTATCCTTTTCCTCTTCCCCTCATTCTCCAACTGCTTCGCAGCATGACTCGTCACCCTCCCTTCTCATTTCCAACCATCTCCCATTGAAGACTAACCCTAATCCTGACCTGAATCCAATCTATGGAAACCCTAATCAACAATGCACCCGACTGAGCTCCCCGACATTCAACATAGCACCCCGCCTCACGAAACTTGCCATCCATCATCGAGCGACTTCGTCCAGGATATTGATCTCTCAACCGTACCCCCTCCTTAAACTCTAGATCTATGTGTGCCTTCTTCTAACCATGTTCAATTCCCCCCTTACCAATAATTGTCACCTTCAAAAAATGGGAAATCCTCCCTTGTCACCCTCCAATAATCTTTCTTTTGTTTCCCCTCACTAGAAATCATTTCCATTAATAATATCCATATGTCCCCTCATCCGCCTTCCCTAAGTCCTAATCCCTCTACAATTATAAACATTTCCTCTCTTAAGTTAGACCTTCCTACTCTCCAACTTCTTGATAAAGGGTTCAAATTTTCCTTAGCCCCTAAACACATCCACATGGAAGATATTATTT
>ML795070.1:780691-791476 GCA_009831015.1 Picea engelmannii | reverse complement strand
GACAAAGAAGAAGAAGGAGAGAAAGAATGAAAGAATTATCATTAACCATTGTGAATAATGAATAATTTACACATGATATACTCTATATAACTCAATGAGTGCACACTGGAGGAGAACCAATGTGCCATACTGGTGTTCTAGAGTGATCTAGACACACACCAACAATTATGGGAGTGAACTGCCACCTACTCTAGTCTCTTAGGCAGTTACGGGAGTGAACTTCCACCTAGTTGAGTTAACTAGTCAACTAGTCTTCAGTTAACTGATTGAACAGAGAGTAGTGAGGAGTTAACTCATGGAATCAAGGGTAATGTACCAGTCTGGTGATGATACCAAGGCAAGGTCGAATTATCATGGTGATGATCCCAATGTTGCATGGAACAAAACCAATGCAACATCTAAACTCAACTCAATTAGTCAAATTGAAGTGTCAACTGAAAGAGAATATTCTCCAGGTGGAATATTCTCCCCTAAAGTATAGGAGGTTGTATAATGACTAATTATGACTAATAAAAAAGAAAAAACCTTAGGAAAAATAAATCCTAGGTGTGTGTGAAGTAACTCCAACACCCCCTTGAACATCACTATGGTGAAAATCAAGAATGGGTCCTGGCAACAAAGCCATGTTAGGTACCCAAATACAAAAGATACACTAAAATAAAGTGAGGAAAGAGGGAAAACCTCATGGGAAAACCCCCCCCTCAAGTTACAATGTATGTAAAAAAAAGAACTACAGTTGCTAGGCAATTGTGTCCTTCACTCCAAGACGACTCCATGGAGATTGGAACTTCTTCTCATATAAGGTCTTGGTGAAGATGTATGTCATCTATTCTGCTGAAGGAAAGAAATGTAAGTCGATGATCCCCTCATGTACTAAGTCTCGTATGTAGTGCATGTGGGTCTCGATGTTCTTTGTCCGCTGCCTCTAAACTGGATCTTTGCAAAACTTCAGAGTGCTCTGGTTGTCACACCATATGACGATCGACCGATGAAACTGAATTCCCAACTCAGTGAGAAAATGTTGTAGCCACATAGCCTAGATGGTTATGTTAACTACCCCTCTGTACTCTACCTCGGTTGAAGATAGAACAATGGCATCTTGCTTCTTGCTCGACCAATAGATAGGCCCAGAACCAAGACTAAGTGAGTAACCAGATGTGGACCTGTGATCAGTGTTATCGCCATCCCAGTTAGAATCAGTAAACCCGATGAGATCTAATGTAGAGTCTATTGCATAATGAATCATAAAGGTGATGGTGCCTTGTACATGTCGAAGGATACGCTTTACAGTCTTCCAATGTAGCTCATGCGGCTCCTGCATGAACCTGGAAATTGCGCCAATTTCATAGGAGAGGTCTAGTCTGGAGTGTGTGAGATACAATGAGCTCCCCACTAGCTGTGTGTATAGTGTGTTGTCAACCAGTGGAGTCTCCCTGCCATCCTCAAGTTTGAGTCTTGATAGGAAAGGAGTCGGAGCAGACTTGCAGTATGTCATGTGAAATCTCTCAAGGATATCTCATGCATACTTGTCCTGAGATAGTTTGATGCCTGATGCATCCTGACTAATCTCGAGTCCAAGGAAGAAATGTAGTGGACCCATGTCCATCATCAAAAACCTGTCGTGTAGAATCCTCTTGACTGTAGAAATCGCTGAAGTCGAGTAACTAGTGATCAACAAATCATCAACGTACATAACTAAAAGTAGAAGTGAATCAACCATCTTGAGCATGTAGACATTCAGGTCTGATTTACAACGTACAAAGTTTTGTGATAATAGGTAGGAGTCCATGTTGGCATACCATGCCCTCGGAGCCTGCTTGAGGCCATAAAGGGGATTCTTCAGTTGATAGACCAAATATGAGTCCTGCATAAATCCTTGGGGCTGCTCCACGTAGATCTCCTCAGAGAGATCACCATGAAGAAATGTATTCTTCATGTCCATCTGATGGGCTTCCCATCCTTTGGATGCCACAATGGCAAGTGTCAATTGTATGGAATCCATCTTCGCTACTGGAGTGAAGGTTTCATCATAGTCAATACCATGAACTGCTGAAAGCCTTTGGCACCAAGCCTGGATTTGTATCTCCTAATCTTTCCATCCGCTACGCTCTTGGTCCTGTAGACCCATCTGCATCTAAAAATTTTCCTCCCAGAAGGAAGGGGAACTAGATCCCAAGTTTGGTTCTCGAGGAGGTATTTGTACTCCTCCTGCATGGAGGATTCCCAAAAGGGATTTTCGACAGCCTCGCCATAAGACTGTGGATTTGAAGATTGAACCAAGAAAATATGCCTAGAGGGAAATGGTTCAGTGGCAGTGAGTGAAACAGGAGGATCCTCAAAATTAGATTGAGTCCTCCTAGCATCAGCTGGATCACCAACGAGATCCCCTATAGCCTAAAGAGTATTTTGTGCCCACTTGGGCCTCTGCTCTGGCTCTACAACTGTATCTGGATGCTCTGACTCTGCATCTAACTGTACTGAATTTGAATCTGAATCATCTGAGTCCTATGAATCAAAACTCTTGTTTGAAGAAGATTCAGCATGTGCATGCTCATCATCTCAGTCGGGTGGAAGAATGAAGGTGTCTGCATGTGGTTACTGAGGTGCATGTGAGACACTTTCCTCTAATTGGACACTTCACTCAATGATGAGTCGGTCCGAGGAAATATCAATAAGCCTATATCCATTCACATTATTGGGATATCCAACAAAAATTCACTCAGTGCTCTGTGGATCAAGAACCTTCCTCTTTTCAGAGGGAATCCAGGCCCATGCACGTGAACCAAAAATGCGAAAGTGGGTCACTTCTGGTTTGAGGCTGCTCCATGCCTCATAGGGGGTCTTATTCTTGAAAGATCTATGGGGAGATATTTTTTGGATGTATGTTTCACAATTAAGTGCTTCGGCCCATAGTCTCTGTGGTAGAGACTTTGCATGAAGCATGCAAGATGCCATCTCCTTAAGAGATCTATTTTTCTGCTCAACAACTTCATTTTGATGCGGAGTATAGGGAACTGTGTGATGCAACTGAATCCCTGTCTCATGGAAAATATTATAGATCTCATGATTTACATACTCTTCCCCATTATCAGTTCGGAGGAATTTGATCTTCTTTCTAGACTGTGTCTCAACCAAGGATTTGAAATCCTTGAGGTGTTGAAAGACCTCAGATTGTTTCCTGAGAAATTAGATCCATGTAAAATGTGAGAAATCATCAACAAAAATGAGAACAAACCTCACTTTGTTTATGGATGGATGCGGAAAAGGACCCATAAGGTCATTGTGAATCATATCTAAAGGTGCGGAAGCTTGTTGAGACTTTCCTTTGTCGAATTTTTCTTGAGGGTGTTTTCCAAGAACACATCCCTCACATACTCCCTTGGAGAAATGGATGTCTGGTAGACCATCAACTAATATTTTATTGCTAAGTTGTTGCATGTATCTGAAATTCAAATGTCCAAACCTTTCATTCCATATCCTACTACTTTCATCAACACGAGTAAGCAATAAAGTAGAATCAGGTTCAATGAATTCAGAAAATGTATACAATCTAGACTGATGATTTACCTCACCAGTAGCAACCCTGGAGTTGGTTTGCATGTCGTATATGTCCACATAATTTGGTGTGAAGATGACTTTCTTTCCGATGCCCGAATTTTTTATCTGATACACAGAGAGAAGGTTGACAGAAATTTTGGGAACATGTAACACATTCTCGAAGATTCCATTGGTGAGTTCAATCCTTCCTTTACCAGTGACTTCGATAGAAGAGTTTTCTTCCATCAGAATAGGAGGACCTTTGCATGCATCCAATGAAGAATAGACTGCTTCTGAGTCAACCATGTGATGTTATTCTCATGAATCTACGATCCAAGCATCGGGAGAGGAGTTGATTGCAATCAAGGCATGGCTAGAATTTCCTTTCTTGGAATTCAGATCTTCTGGCTTCTTCTTATTTGCACCCTCGGGGATGCGATCTCCAAGGTTGTTTTGTTGAACTATTTGAGACATCAAATCTATTTGTTTTTTCATGCATGCGGATTCCGAATGGAATCCTTTGTGACAGTACGTGCATTTCTCCCCTTTTCCCCTTTGAATCTGGAGGCATCGGTGAAGGCTTTTGTGTACCCTTCCTTATTCGGATGTGCATGAGATTTTCATTTATCTTTATCTTTAGATTTCTGATATTTGTGGCTGCCATCATGCACAGTGAGTGCATGTGCCCTTGGGCCTTTGATTGTGCCCATGTTGATGAGCTTGGTTTGCTCTTGTGTCAGGAATTCGATAAAGTCCTCAAGAGAAGGCATCGTCTAGTTGGATCCAGAGGTAAATCTGACAGAATGGAATGTGGATACGAATACAAAGAATTCAGGACCAATATTGGAGAGAATGGTGAGAACCATTTGTTTCTCATCCTTCGATTTATCAACCCCGCAAGATTTGAGTTTTGATAGTAAATCCTTGAATTTTGTAAAGAAATCTTGGATATTGTCGAAGATTTTTGGATCCAATGTGAGAAGCTCCACCTCTAGCATGTCTCCCCTCATCTCATCCTATTTTCCAAATATCCCTTCCAAGGTGGTCCAGGCTTCATTGGGAGTTTTACAGGAAGATATGTGAAAAAGGAGATCATGAGAAATAAGACTGCAAATTGTTTCGAGTGCCTCATCCATGCGATTTAAGTACTTGGATTTTTCTATGGATGATGTCGGTTTTGTATTTGTATTCAAGGTTAACCTGTACAAACCTCTATTTTGTAGATGTATGGCTATTTCTCCTTCCATGCAAAATAGTTGTAAGGTGTAAGAATGAATTCTTTTTGGAATTCCATCTTTCTGCTATCTTCAATCTTTTGTACCTGCAAAAACATTTTGGTGTAGATTTTGATTAACATTCCATCGACTATGATACCATGTAAATGTGTTGAACGTGCACATAATAGCTAAAAAATAATACACACTTTTGCAGAGAGAATAGGAGAAAGAAGAATAAGGAGAGAAAGAATGAAATAATTCTCATTAACCGTTGTGAATAATGAATAATTTACACATGATATACTTTGTATAACTCAATGAGTGCACACTAGAGGAGAACCAATGTGTCATAGTGGTGTTATAGAGTGATCTGGACACACACCAGCAGTTACGGGAGTGAACTACCACCTAGTCTAGTCTCTCAAGCAGTTACGAGAGTGAACTGCCACCTAGTTGAGTTAACTAGTCAACTAGTCTTCAGTTAACTGACTGAAAAAAGAGTAGTGAGGATTTAACTCAGGGAATCAAGGGTAATGTGTCAGTCTTGTAATGATACCAATGCAAGTTCGAATTATCATGGTGATGATCCTAATGTTGCATGGTGACAAAACCAATGCAGCATCTAAACTCAACTCAACTAGTCAAATTGAAGTGTCAATTGAAAGAGAATATTCTCCAGGTGGAATATTCTCCCCTAAAGTATAGGAGACTAGATAATGACTAATTATGAATAATAAACAAGGAAAAACCTTAGGAAAAATAAATCCTAGGTTTGTGTGAAATAACTCCAACAGGATGTTCTCATCTCTCATCTTCCTGATGGATCCCTTCCTCACCAAGTCTACAGGAAAAAAATTCACATTGACATATATATAAACATCTATTTCCACCATCACATAGCCCAAAAATATGTTGTTCTAAAAATCTTGATTACCCTAGCCATCCAAATTTCCAACCCTCAATTCCTCGCAGAGAAAAATGCCTATTTAATCAAACCCATTTTGTCCAATGGCTACTCTAGCTCTCAAATTAACCAAGCCTTCTGCTCAACCAACATACCAAAACCTAAAACCTCCTCTCCCTCCTCTCCTCCCCATGCTCTCTTCTCTCTTAATTACATCCAAGGCACTGCAAATCACATCGTGAAACTCTTGGCTAAGAAGAATATACAAATCGTGTTCAAGCCCTATAAAACCTTTAAACAACTTTTAGAACTGCTAAAGATAAACATGACTCAATGCTTGGCCCAGGATTATATCATATTCCTTACTCCTGTGGGAAATCTTAGATAGGCTAAACTGGAAGAACCTTCAAAACAAGGCTTAAAGAGCATATAATTGATACTACTCACAACCAAATCTCAAAATCAGCTATCGTCGAATGCTCTTTTAAATCAAAGCATCTTAATTGCTTGGACCAAACAAAAATATTAGCTCCAACCCCTCATTACTAACAAACTTAATGACTTAACGAGAAAAGTCACCTCAAAACGAGAACTATGGCCCAAAAAACCCATATTTTTGCATAAAAAACATGAAAATCAACCCCCAAATAAAAAAGTGGTGCTAACAACAACACCATTTTTTCAAACGAGGTCAAAATTACAACATTTTTCAAGCATGGCCTTCAAAACTCATACTCAAAAAAACCTTAAAATCAACACCTAAATAAAAAAATGATGCTACATAAAGAAAAATATTTTTTTCAAAGCGTTAAAATTATAGATAATTTGAAATTGTGTTTTTAGCAGTTGGTACCATTAAAACCAAAACCTAAAAATAAACCATCAAATTGAAAAGTATTGTTATCGGTAGCACCCATTCTAAAATTGGGGTATTAAAATGACACATTTTTTTTAAAGTGGTAAAAGAAATCATCATTACTGTAAACAAAATCATAAAATCAACCCTTAAATTCTTACTTTTAAAATCTTATTTTATCACTCTAAGAACAAGATAATACATAATGACATGGAAATATCACCCTATACTTTAAAAATTCAACATCACTTTTTAATATTTTTTTACTTTTAATTAAAAAAAAATGTAAATACAAGTTACATTGAACAAAACATAAATTATTTCTTAAAAGTATTGTTACATTGTTCATATTCAAAACATATGAGCTAATACATTTTATTATATTCTCCATAATCAAAACATATAATTTATAAAACATAGAAATGATTCATAACTTCATGTAAGATCATATGTAAGTTCAATGCTCATTTCTAATTACTATACAAACATCATATGGATAAAAAATACATAAAATGTTTCATACACTTATTCAGATTGACTCATGGATTCTGAAATACCATCAGAGTCTACATTGTCTTCATATGAATGATTGGATGAAGGTATAGATTATCCATACTATTCTCTATTGTCGATGAATGCACCATCTGAGTCTACATGCATGCCCAACATTTCAGATGTCAAAATCATTTTAGATCTATGACTAGGTTCATCAGACTCCCATCTTGTAGTTATTTCTTGTGGTAGCAATCTCTTGATAATATTTGTTGTCGTGGAGTGAAGATTTCCTCTCTTTGTCAAATTGAAGTCATAAACAAGTATGTCAACATCCTCTAATTTTAAGAGGTTAGTGTGGCGACGAGTTGTCTTTTGACCCTTTCTTTTTTCTCTTTCTATTGACATGTTTCTCAACCACCATCTCTGGCTTGTACACACCATTGAATGTGTGTGTATTTGTTGCATACCAATGCACTTAAACTCAATAACATCTTCATTTTATTTCTCAATCTTTATAACCTTTGGAATCCAGAATGGATAACCATGTGGATCTTCAGTCGCTAAGACTGCAATCATGCTAGCCTCTTTAATATCATGTATTGAATCCATGTAAAGGTCTTCCATGGCTTCACGTTGTGCACGTGACCTTCGAGAACCAATATACATTTATCTTTCCTTTGCTTGTGTAAACTCAATAACACCTTGAGATTCTTGTTGTTTAACAATGTTTATTTCTTCGGACTCATTTGGCATATTTTGTGGCCAATGAAATGGAGCCGTAAAAAATGTGTCTTCATTTTTTGAGCTTGAAAGTATGTCACTTTGACCATTGAAAAAAGAATCCCACCAAACATAATCAACAACATCAAAGTACTCATATGTATCTTTAATGGACTTTTTATTTCTTCCAAACATTCAGAATAATCTACATCTCTATTACGCCTCCATGCATTATGGATTTCAACAATTGATTGTAATAACAATAACTTTGATGCATATTGGACGGTTTGGAATGAACTTCAAAAATTCTAAACCGAAAGAAGGCCCCCATTCTGCAGTAGTTGAATACTACTTTCACCATATAAGTGTTTTCCCATCAACTTTTTTGAAACGAAATTGGTGTTGGAAGCTAATGTCATTAAGATGTTCAATACATTTTTCTTCACGATGCGATCCCTGAATAAATCTTCGCATGTCAACAATTTCTTCTAATATATGAAAAACAAGCTTTGGAATGTATGCTTTCTTAATACATTCAATCAATAATGGTAGGATTCCAATATTTTCCCTCTTCAATGTTACTGAAAAATGACTGAACATTTGATCAATATGATAATAAGTGTGTCCAACAATAAGGAAACCAACTTTCACCTTTTGAAAGATTCTCAATTCAACAAGCATGCTTAGATATCCAAACACAATTTGATTTTTATTTTCACGACCAGTGTTGTCCAATTGTAGATAGAGAACTTGAGGAAGATTGTCAGACCAGTGAGTGAGCACATGATGAATTATGGTGAAGGTCATATTTGCATCATTATGAATATTTGGAGTTGTGAATTAAATGCTTGGACACATTTTTCCATTGAAAACCATACAACCAACCAAGTGAAACTGAATGAAATTATCTTCCTGTACATTTTTTGGTATACGGAAAAAATGTGGTAGAAGTGTTTTCTTTTGATCCATGCCACCAATTATCATACCTAAATATTATTTTTGAGTATCATAACACTTCTTCCAATGTTTGTACAACTTTTTCCTTTTACTTTATTGTTGATTATGATGTTATTGAAGTGCTTTGACTATGGAGTCTGCACATGACATGAAATGAAAATATTGATCATATGTTTTCATAGTTGATAACTATCCAATTAAAAAAAAATAGTAAATACATACCTCTTTCTCCCCCTTCATATTTATCTCTTCTTGATTTAAGAGTAACACATATACTACAAATTCCCATCCTTGACTTATTAGGAATTCATACATTGTTGATTTGTTTCTTCCATATTCTTGTAAAATATGCATATGTAATAAAATTAGCATTTCCTTCAACACCTTTAGCATATCCTTTGTACAAGTTGTAGATTTCCCTCCTTGAGAAATTATTTGGAATATGTATTGTGTCTCTATCTAGCATACACTCCATGTTTGGAAAAGAATTCATGCATACATGACAATGTATTTTTGGTTAATGGCCCACTCTTTCGTCCATTGTGTACCTTTGAATAAATTGAAGGACCTTCTTTCAACCTTGTTTGGATTCTTGATAGACAAAGATTACCAATTGAGTGAATTTTTTTGAAAGACTTTTTGCAAAGTAAAATATTCCCAATGTTATAATCATATCCTATCTTGGTGGATATCATGCACCCCATCAAATATGAATTTTTCATTCCCTTATTCATTGAAAAATATGCCTTCCTTTTATTCAAGGCATACATGTAGTCCATGCTTTTCAAACAATTCTTTTGACAACATTCACTTGAAATCAATTCACTTATGAAAATTGATTTAGTGAGAAATTTTTTCCTAGACCTTGTATAACTAGAATGATTTGGATTGATATAAAAAGGTCTAGTCCTGGTCTTAGACATAATGTTTCTTTGCAATGTCTCCATTATTTCATCATCCTCACTAGAAGGAATTTCCTCATCGCCAGAAGGAATATCAAGGAAAACATTGTCGAGAGATTGAACAAGAGAATTTCAATCACCTTGATTTGTTGTAGCTGAATGATTGAGAACATGATCTTTTTTCCTAGTTCCATCATCATCTTCATTGATAATCTTGTTGATAAGAGGAATATCAAACTCACTAGAAAAATGATTACCATCCTCACCAATGCCATTGGATCTTCCATGAAAATATTCACTTAAAGGAAAATAATCATCACCCTTAAGACTATTGATGCCATTAAGATCCTCACTTGGAGAAAAATTCTCATCATCTTCATCGATACCTTGAAAATCCTCATTTGGAGGAAAATCATCATCAACATTGTGTCCACCATTGACATAATCATATTCACTTCTTTTAAAATCCCCAATTGAGGGAAATTATTCATCATCTTGCTTAGTGCCTTGAAAATCTTCATCAGTATCTTTAAAATCCTCACTTGGAGGAAAATCATCATCATTAACATTGCTTCCTTTGAATTCCCCACACAGGAAAGAGTGTCCACCAATTGTATAATCATCTTCACTACTTTGAAAATCTCCACTTGAGGGAAATTCTTCATCATCCTCATTACTGCCTTGAAAATCCTCACTTGGAGGAAAATGTTCATCATCCTCATTGATACCTTGAAAATCCTCACTTGAAGGAAAATCATCATCACCAACATTGTTTCCTTTAAATTCTCCACTCGGGAAAGAGTGTCCACCATTGCCATAATCATCATCACTACTGTTAAAATCCCCACTTGAGGGAAATTCTTCATCATCCTCATTTGTGCCTTGGAAATCCCCACTTAGAGGAAAATATTCATCAGTACCTTCAAAATATTCACTTGGAGGAAAATCATCATCACCAACATTGCGACCTTTAAATTCCCCACTCATGAAAGAGTATCCACCATTGCCATAATCATATTCACTACTTTTAAAATTTCCACTTGAGGGAAATTCTTCATCATATTCATTGGTGCCTTGAAAATATTCATTGGTACCTTCAAAATCCTCACTTAGAGGAAAATTATCATCCTAATCATTTAAAATCTGATCATAGTCTCCACTTCGACCTACATTTTGATTATTTTCAATATTATTAAA
>ML795070.1:713793-731560 GCA_009831015.1 Picea engelmannii | reverse complement strand
ATTATACAACTAGTCTAGTTCATGTTAAGTTTATTGTATAGGAAACTATATAGCTTCATAACAAGCTCTATAATAGATATTGAAAGTGGAAAATAGTTTGATGACATGTTTTTCAACACCTTGGGGCATATTTTCCTCTATGGAAGACCACAAGGTGTTCTGTCGGTAAGTTTTTTTTGCATAAAATTAATATAGAATCTAGCTTACAAAAAAAATGAATATAATTCACTTCATTTCCCAATGTCAAGAATGTCCCCTTGCGGGGTGGGGACTCTTGAGATTGTTCCCCCACCCCTTTTCCTCTCCCCCCTATGCCCCCCTACTAAGCCTGACCCACCCCTCGCAACCATCCATCCCCTCCTCCCCTCCCCTTGTGGTTATACCAAACCCATTGTTAGCATCTCTTTTCTATTCAACGATCAATTTTAAGGTTTGTGTTGGCAATATTACAAGGCCATTAATGTCATGGTTGAAAAAGGTCAGATTTTTAACCCTAAAAAAAGGTGCTACCGATAGCACTATTTTTTGAAACAAGGATAAAAACAACCACTAAATGCAACCTCTAAAAAATAATAAATCTAGAGAGTTATCGTCAATTTGGTAATTGTGTACAAAGCTTCAATGTAGTGATGTGACTTTCAATGTCTGTTGTAATACCCATGTGATGAGTTAATATACGATCCCATGAGGCACAAAAGAGTAGTCTCAATAAAGGGACCCATGCCATGGAAAGTGGGATCATTCAAACACTGGGAGGGGGGGAAATTGGGGGCTATGAATGATGGAGGATTGAATGGATTATTTGAGCACTAGGAGGGGGAAATCTAGGGGCTATGAATGATGGAGGATTGAATGGATTATCTAGGCATCAGGAGGGGCAAAGTTGGGGGCTATGAATGATGGAGGATTGAATGGATTATCTAAGCACCAAGAGGGGTAAAGTTTGGATATGGATGAAGAGATGTTTTTAGATATGAATTGATGTTTTAGTTGTAAACTTAGTATATGATGTGGTTGCACAATTTAATAATGATAGTAATCTTGATTGATTAATTGTTGAATTTATGTGTTTTAATTACTGCATGAACATTTTTTCCTTGTTTTAGATACCACTTTGAGATGAAGTGTTTTGAAGGGGAATTATATGTAACACCCACTATTTCATTAATTATTTGTTGACTTTGTATGTTATTGATAGTGTTGATGCACAATCAATTTTTGTTTCAAAGATTTAATCTAGATCATTATATGTGCATTTGTTGACATATGTGAATCGAGGTAAATAGGGTTTGACAATAAATAAGTTAAACAATAAATAAAAAATAAATGAAGAATATATATGTGTAAAAAACAATGTAACATAAGGTTAAAAAGGGTGAAATTAAGATGGTTAAACTTGCAAGAAAGATTATAAGTATGCCAACACTTGGCATGAAATAAATTAATTATGAATTAAATGAAGTGGGAATAAATAGTTAAAAGAGATATGTTGTTACATAGGTCTTGTTGGTTTGCACAATATCATTTGTGTGTTAAACATTGTTGCTTCATTGCATAAATTAATAGATGTTTTAAGGAGACAAATGGGGAGGAAATGGGGAGGAAGGCATGGATGGTGAAGGTTGAAGGAATTATATTCACAATTTGGGGAAGAAGGCTTGGATGGTGAAGGTTGAAGGAATTCTATTCACAATTTGGTAAATTGGTATAGTTTTAGTGGAGATAGTCTTTGGGGATCTTAGCCATCTAATTAAGAGATTGGTTGGGTGGAGAGTCATCTGATCTCTATTATTCTCACATAACTTAATTTATTTTTATTTATTTATTTGTTATTATAATTAGAAATTTTATATTTTTGTTTAAATTTATGTTATAATTGTTAGCAATGAGATCATAGCTACATTAAATTGTTAAGCCCTGAATAGTGGCACATTACCCCTTAATTGGGGCATATTACATTAGTAATGTTATTTTATTTATGTCAGCTTGGGTCCATTAGTTGTAATTGTACATCATAGTCTCCTACACACACACACACACACACACACACACACACACACACACACCAAGGAGACTTTTTCATTTGGAACGATCTAGTATTTGGAGATTTATGTGGTGTATAAGGAGGCTTCCCCCTCAAAGAGGCTTATTATCTTAAATTATCTCTTTTTCAAGGAGTTGAGTACTTATTCTGAGGTTTTTTTATGCTATTTTGATATTTGGTTCTTAACATTTGGTATCATAGCTTAAGGTCTTGGGGTTTCACTACTACATCTGAGACACCTTGGAATTTTTGCTATAAATTATTTTCTACGATGTTTAAAAAGTAATCACTTGGATGATATTTATCAGATGGATCAAGGTACGTGGGGTTCAAATTTCAACTCCTGAATCCTTATACTTTCAGAGATATATCCTGTGTAAGATAGGGTTCTAGAATCATCCTCAATTTAGTCATTGCAGAATTTTCGATTAAAATATTTTTTGCGACATTTCAAACCCTGAAACCAAGAGGCTATTCATATAAATTATCAAGGTATCTGTGATAAAAATTCAGCATTTGGGTCATCCTACTTTTGTATATACACCATGTGTAAGATAGGGTATATGACTAGCCATATTAACTAGTCTCAAACAAGTGTTTGAGGTAAAAAAGTGATATCTTCTTTAGTGAGTATCCAAATTAAGTGAGACTAGTTGCATTGGACAGTGGAAACTCTGTATTATTTTTGGTACAAGTTTCAGAATCAAATATCAGATATTGTGCTCTTGGCACGCTTTACAAGTACACTCTCTTGGAAGGGACAAAAATCAGCAAGGTGTGGGGAAGTTACCATAATTTCCACTTGGCACATCAAATTTTGATCAGACCAATGGCATTGCAAAGAAGACATATCAGATAACTACAAAACAAATTTTTTAGACCCAGAAGAGCTGAAATTTTGGAGATACAAAAGAAGAAAGATCATCTAGAAGAATCACCTCGAAATCAAGGTTTAAAAGTGATACTTGGCCAACATGCCACAAAAAAAGGGAACATCTACACCAAATAAGCCTCCATAAAGTCCTACTTGGACTCTTGATGAAGGTGAATAAATGTGCATGGGCATAAATGATTTACGAAAGAAGGCAATAACTACAAGGCAAGGGATGATGGATTCAACTGAAGCTAATTTGGAGGCAATAATGGATACTAAGATGGATGGTTTAAAAATGGATATCATGGAAGGATTGAAAATTTTCCTAATAGAGAGGCCACCTGAAAGTGAAAATGTATCCCATAAAATTCATGATGAGGACACAAGGAATATGAATCAAGACTGGAGAAACTACAACTTTGGGTTGAATACCAACCACTTTCCTAAGATCGATATGAGGAATTTTGATGGCAAGGATCCAATCACATGGATACTTTAGATGGAGCAGTTATTTGATATACATGATGTGCCACATACACAAAAGGTACAAATTGCTTATTTATATTTAGAACCCAATCAATTTGTGTGGTACCGATGGATTTGTTCTTGCAAATCACTTGTCACTTGGACAATTTTCATGGAAGAAATGATAGCACACTATGAGGATACAAGGAGCACTACCTTCTTTAGCCAATTGATAAATCTCAAGCAAAAGGGTTCAGTTGTGGAGCACATTGAGAACTTCCAAAAATTGAATATAAAGGTAACAAATATCCCAGATGAGCACCTGATTGATGTATTCATAGGAACTTTAAAGGATAACATTCAACATGAGGTTTTCCTTTGGGAACCCAAATCATTGGAGAATATGTTCAGGGTGGCGAGAAATGTTGAAAGTAAAAATATGGCTATGGATACTAGAAGAACCACTCATAACATCTATCAAGAGAATAATGTTCCTTCTTCTAAAACACCTCAACCTACAAGGTTGACACCTCAACAATTGGAGGAAATAAAAGGAAAAGGTTTATGCTTTAATTGTGACAACAAGTACAATAAGGGACATAAGTGTGGTGAGTAGAAATTATTCTACATAGATTGTGAAGAAGAAAAGGAAGAACAAGAACAAGAACTATCTCAAGATGAAAATGAAGAAGAGATTTCTTCTGAAGAGTTGACTCCCACGATATCATGTAATGCATTGGATGGAATTAGCACTCCTCAAACCCTCAAGATAAAATGATATATAAAAAAGAAAAAGGTAATAGTCCTAATTGATTCTTGTATTACTCATAATTTCATTCACTATAAATTAGCCAAATCTCGCAATTGCTTTATATATCCAACGTCAGAGTTTCAAGTAATGATTGCAAATAGAGGAACTGTCAATTACTTAGGAAAATGCCATAAGATCAATCTTACTATGGGGGAATATGTAATGAATAGTCCAATGATTTCTATACCCATGGGTGGTGTTGATGTCGTACTAAGAGTCCAATGGTTACAATCATTGGGAACAATGGCTTTTTATTTTCAAGAAATTTTTATGAAATTTTCATTGGAAGGAAAGGAAATTGATTTGAGGGGTATCACAGGGAAACCCAGTAAGGTGATAATCTCTAATGGCATGAAAAAATTATTGAGAAAGGGGAATCAGGGTGTAATTGTACTACTATGCTCACTAGATGTTCAAACATCTAAGCCATCTATTCCCATATATCTCCAAGGGATCATTGATAAGCATTCCAAATTATTTGAAGATATTTCCATAGGTTTTCCACCCACTTGAAATCATGATCATGCTATTCACCTAATTCCTAGGAGTGCTCCTCTGAGCATCATGCCTTACAGATACCCTTATGCCCAGAAGAGTGAAATTGAGTGTATGGATGAAGAAATGTTAGAGGTTGGCATTATTAGACCTAGCCAAAGTTCTTACTCTATACCAGTGGTAATGGTACTCAAGAAAGAGGTATCATGGCGTATGTGTCCAGATTATAGAGATATCAACAAGATCATTATTAAAGATAAGTTTCACATTCCCGTCATTGATGAATTCTTAGATGAACTACATGGAGCAAGCTATTTCACAAAGTTGGATCTCCATTCAAGGTATAATTAGATTAGAATGAAGGAAGCAGATATTCCAAAAACAACATTCCGAACTCATGAAGGCCATTATGAATTTTTGGTCATTCCTTTTGGCCTTATGAATGCACCTTCCACATTCCAAGGGTTGATGAATTCTGTTTTCAAGCCCTTCCAAAACTTGTGTTAGTATTTTTTGATGATATACTAATCTATAGAAAGTCTTGGGATGATCATGTTCGACATGTTGACAAGGTGCTACAACTACTAAAGGATCAACAACTATATGCCAAACCATCCAAATGTTTCTTTGGGGTGAAGGAGGTAGAGTATTTGGGTCATATTGTATCTCATGAAGGTGTCAAGGTAGACCCTAACAAGATTAAGGCCATGATGGATTGGCCAATTCTCAAAAAATTGAAGAATCTTAGAGGATTTTTGGGTTTGACAGGTTACTACCGCAAGTTTGTTCAGAACTATGGAAGAATAGCAGCACCTCTATTGACATTAACTAAGAAGGATGAATTTTCATGGACTCCAGAGGCAACTCAAGCTTTTAAAAAACTTAAAGAGGCGATGTGAAAATCTCATGTCTTGACCACACCAGACTTCACAAAAGCCTTTATTGTGGAATGCGATGCCTCGGGAAATGGCATTGTTGTTGTTCTAATGCAAGAAGGAAGGCGCCTTGCTTTTGAAATTCAGCCACTCAATGGAAAGGACTTACACAAACCCATTTATGAGAAGGAAATGATGGCAATACTACATGCATTGAAGAAATGGCGCCCTTACCTAATAGGTAGGCACTTCCAGGTCAAAACAGATCATGATAGTATTAAATACTTCTTAGAACACAGACTATCTTTAGAAGAACAACAAAAATGGGTGACCAAGATGTTGGGTTATGATTTTGAAATCATCTAAAAAAAGGGAAGAAAAATGTTGTGGCATATGCACTCTCGAGAAAGGATGAAGATGTTGAGGCCTTTCTCTATGTTATCTCGATCATCCAACCCGATTGGATAATAGAAGTGAGGGATGAATGGAAGAATGATGAAAACGTGTGGACTCTCATTCAAAGTTTGCAGTAGGATTCCAGTGCATCAGATACATTTACATGGAAAAATGATTCACTATGGTACAAATATCGCTTATATTTATGTAAGAACTCCTAACTCAAACAAAAGGTACTCTTGGAATTGCACACCTCTTCGGTAGGAGGGCACTCGGAATTTTTGAAAACCTACCATAGGGTCAAGAAGGAATGTTTTTGGGATGGCCTTAAAACTAATGTTCAAAGGTTTGTGGAAGAATGTTTGGTTTTCCAACAAAATAAGGTGGAAACAATTAAGACCCCAGGTCTGTTACAACCATTAGCCATCCCAAGTAAGCGTTGGAGGAGGTTACCATGGATTTCATGATAGGGTTACTGAAGTTTGAAGGAAAGAGTGTCATCATGGTGATTGTTGATAGACTGACCAAGTACGCACACTTTTTCGCACTCTCTCATCCTTTCAAAGCCAGTATTGTTTCCATCGCACTCGTGGAGACAATTCAAAAGCTACATGGAAGCCCAAATATTATTGTAAGTGATAGAGATTCCATCTTCATTGGAAATTTTTGGACATAATTATTTTCATGTTTGGGTACTCAATTGGCTCATAGCTCATCTTATCATCCTCAAACTGATGGAAAAACTGAGATAGTGAAAAAATGTTTGGAAGGCTACCTTCTTTTCTTTGTCTCTGATAAACAAACACAATGGTTCAAATGGTTACCCTTGGAAGAATGGTGGTATAACACTTCCTTTCATACTGCAACAAAAATGACACCATTTATGGCACTCTATGGATATCACCCACCTTCCATCACTTCTTCTCTAAAAGAAAAATATAAGGTTCAAGCAGTGGAAGATCACATTGATCATCAACAACAAGTTCTCCAACTCTTAAAGGACAACCTGACCATGGCACAAAATCGCATGAGACAACAAGCAGATCAACATCGTAGTGAAAGAAGTTTTGAAGTAGGGGATTCGATATTTTAAGACTACAACCATACAAACATATGTCCCTCAAGCAAGTTAAGAAGGATAATAAATTATCACCAAAGTACTATGGCCCTTATAAGGTGTTGCAAAAGATTGGTACCATGGAATATAAATTGGAGTTGCCTACATCTTCACGAGTACACTCAGTTTTCCATGTTTCATGTTGAAAGAAGGTTATAGGTGACAATATCGCAATTCAAACTATATTTCTAGAACTTGACGATGAAGGAAAAATCATATTGGAGCTTGAAGCTATCATTGACACAAGAATTCACTAGTTGAGGAATAGATCCATTTTAGAGTATCTCATTAAGTGGAGGAAACTACCTACTGAAGATTCCAATTGGGAAGATGAGTCTTTTATACAGAAGCATCCATAATTAGTCAAGCGTCATGGAAAACACTTGTCTGAAGGAGAGGGGCATGTTAAGCCCTAAATAATGGCACATTACCCCTTAATTGGGGCATATTACATTAGTAACGTTATTTTATTTATGTCAGCTTGGGTCCATTAGTTGTAATTGTACCTCCCAGTCTTTTATATATACCAAGGAGACCTTTTCATTTGGAATGATCTCGTATTTGGATATTTATATGGTGTATAAGGAGGTTTCCCCCTCGAAAAGGCTTATTATCTGAAATTGTCTCTTTTTCAAGGCGTTGAGTACTTATTTTGAGGTTTTTTTATGCTATTTTGATATTTGGTTCTTAACAGAAATAGATAAACATGCTTATAGTTCATGGTATTGAAATTTTATGTTTACATATTGCAAGGTTAGTGAAGACCCATTGATTGAATTTGTTGTTTTCATATTCACAATAATTTAGTAAATATGAAATGATGTGGAAACCTTAAGTAGATATTATGGATAGAAGAATAATCTATTTTATTTTTGTATACAGTGGGGAAATTCATCATAAACCTATCATAACTCAATTTTCAACCAACAATGGGGATAGCCATCAATGTCTACTACTCACAAATGAAGGTTGACTTATTATCTTTATTCAAGGAAAACCATGCCACCTGGAATAACCCATTGGTGTTACGAGGAAACTCTCTCTATGGCAAGGGGTAAACCACAACAAACATAATGACATGTAGAAATCAACTCTAATACCAAGTATGCTATATAAAATAAATGCTAACAAGACAAGGCTAAGAGCCTACCTCGTCCAGACATTCGATAAAGACCATTGTTGAGCATGCAAACCAAAGCTTTATATCTGTAACTTGTCCTCAACAACTAAGATACACAAGCATATGGTGATAATATATAGTGTTAGAATATAGATTAGCATAATCCATTAATATACATGACAAATACGCCCATGGAATAATAATTCAAATATTTGCAAGATATCAATTGGACGAGAAAATTATATTTCTATTAAAATAATCAACAGAAGTACATAGGTGACAAAATTTTGTAACGACACATATCGGAACTGAGAAACTAAGTCCCTCCAACTGGGCCTCCACCACTTCAATCCTCCACCAAAGACAAGCTCATATAAATGATTCAATGAGTTTCTCCATCACAAAGAAGGAAGAGCTTGGGGGTTGAACAAGGAGTTCAGAGTTTCAAGGGCAAAGGGATGCAGACTCAATGTGAAGTGAAATTTCTCCAGAGTGTCTTTGCTCTCAAAGTTGAATTGTTGAATCTCTCAAGGCTTGGATATGGCTCAATTTATAGCCATCAAATGGAACTGAAGGGCCGAGTCAGAGCGTTTTCATTATATGGAAGGTCAAGGATCATGGATTTTATGACAAGGCATGTAAACCTGACATAATTTTTAATTTTGAGCACCAAACCCGATGTACGCGGGTTGTAGTGGAGCAACCTGCGTATACGCTTGTTGTATAACTGATAGGGCGCGCATGTGTGGAAAAATATGTTTTTTTGGCTCTGAAAGGCACAAAAGGGGACTTCAAGTCTGCATAAGGAAATGGAAAGGCCATCCAAGCAAGTTGCATGGAGTGAGGCAAAATTATTTGTAACAATTGGTGGTAGGTGAGGGGGTAGACTTTCACTCTAGCTAGATGTCTTGAGTTCTTGGGTTGTTAACCTATTTCCTTAGGTTTGAGGAAGACGAGCACTTAGCCAAACATAAGCACTTTTAAGCAATACTCTAGGACCAATAGATTGATAATCTAATTAAGTGGCAATTGTAATCCTTTTAAATAAAATGAAAATATAAAAAGTAAAATAAAAATTACTTTTAAAAGAAAATATAAAAAGTAAAATAAAAACGACTTTAAAAACTAGAATAAATCCATCTTAACACCTGATCTACCTAAGGGCCGAGAGGGATTGAATCTCTTTAGGTGCAAACAAAGGTTTTCACCTTGAGAGATTTGATCCCTCTCAGGGCTTGATAGATCAGGGTTAAGATGGATCTAGACTAGTTTAATACATTAATATTAAAGTATTAAAAAATATTAATAGACTTTTTAATATATTTACTACCTTCCTTGTTTTGGTGATCTATTAAGCTAAGAAAAATAAAAAATAAAATTATTACTAAATCCATATATTATGACCTCCATATATATATATATATATATCCAATGATTATTTTATTATTATTTTAATACTTTATGCTACATGAATATCTCAACATTTCTCTCATAGTGGGTTGTAGAGTACCTCTCTACACAACTAGGTCATTATAGTATTGGTTTCATGGATTCCATACACTTGTCAAGATTCCATATCATGAATTTAGTGTTCTATAATATATGAAATTTTATATTTTTTTTTATGTATTTTCAAAGTGATTGTAAGTTGAGACTTAAAATCATTATCATTTTTTATTTTATTTTTGTTCATTTCCAAAATTGAATTTTTGTAAGGATAACAATCCATTAATACAACCACTTAAGCTAAACCCAATTAACAAATATACCAAATATATACACTCACATCTAGTATTACATATGGAATTACCAGATCACATCTTGAATCCATCCAATACCAAACCAAATAAATGAGAGATTTAATAAAGAAATGTATGAAAATCCAAGTTTTTTTTTAAAGAGAGATGTATGGAGAGTGAACATTAACGGAAAATATTGAAGAAAATGAAAGGTTGAGTTGGTTTGATTAAGAAATAATAAAATTGATAAAAGTTATACCAAACATTTAATTGGACTTCAATGGCTAAATCTACGGTGTAATCTCCAATCCCCTAACGCGCTTGTGGTTTACTTGCAAAATCAGGGAAATGTGTGGATACATGACTAACTAGTAACAGGGTACCGCACTGATTGAGAAAAAGTATAAATTGAATATACGGGCTTCTGTAGATCAGAGATCGATCTATCTCCTCATCATCGGATCTTCATTTCTATTGATCCGATTGGAGAAACCTTGGGATCATTATCAGATCTTGTATTCCATTAAAACGACTGGAGAATGACGTTGAATGTAGACGAAGAGGTGGAGCGCCTCAAAGAAGAGATCAAGCGACTTGCTCAGCCTCGTCCAGATGGATCCTATGTTGTGAGTATTAAAACTCTGCTCTCTTTCTGAATAAAACGCTTCCAATCTTCTCATATTTATTTTTGTAGGAATCCCCTTTTTTCTGTAATAGTGCTGTAAATGTGGCGCTCGATTGCCCACATTGTTGTGCATAACCTTTTATAAGACTGTATCTTTCCTTATTTCTTTGCATTTCTTAGCATTTCTTATCATTTGGGTTTAGTTTCAAGATCTCATGGCTTAAGTGCTTCTATGGATCCATTGATTTATATGAAAAAAATTGAGGGGATGATCTAGATCACGGCTCTGATTTAGTTCGTATAATTACTGGGATAATGTTGCTATCTAATATGATATAATCAGATTGTCGCAAAAGTAGAAGTATGCCATTGTTCAGATTTAGTAATATTTTGCATTATATTATTGTCTTCAATGACAAATTAGAGACTCTTTACTGTTGTATTGTTGGTAGAGGCAAATAAATGGGTTTTTACTGTTCAACCCCTCATGTTAAAGAAAGGTGGATTGAACAATGCCCAGGGTCGTGCCAGGTGGTTTGAAGTTTGAACAATGCCCAGGGTCAGTACTGTCATTGTGAATAATATAGTGAGTGGTGCTATAGTGACAATGTGAGTGCCTATTCAGCTTGGAGTTCTGTTTGAGATCTGAGCTTAGCGATCTCTAAATAAAAAAATCTATGGTATCTAATGGTAGATTATCTCCAATTGGTCTTTGGATTGAAGAGATGGACAGTAGAATGACAATAGATAATTTCTTCCCCTTCATTAATGTAGGGGCAGAATATTGTTTTCAATTTCGATGTATTGAGAATGCAAATTGCATAATTGATTCAATTGTAAATTTGGCATGGAGGACTAGAGGAAGGCCCTAGATGCCAATGTGAGAAGAACTGATCATGGCTGAGTAACACCAAGATATCGATTAGAATGACAATAGATCATTTCTTCCCCTTCATTAATGTAGAGGCAGAATGTTGTTTTCAATTTCGATGTATCGAGAATGCAAATTGCAGATGGATTGCTCCAATTGTAAATTTGGCATGGAGGACTAGAGGAAGGCCCTAGATGACAATGTGAGAAGAACTTATCATGGCTGAGTAACACCAAGATATCGTCGATTCTTGGAATGTTATATTGCTCTAAAGATAAGACTGCACATGTTCACTAAATGTAACATTCCTAGGCAAGACAATCTGCCCATAATGTTGATCCATACAGAGACTTGCCCAAGCAAGTATGAACCAAAGTAACGAAAGTAATGTTCCATATTTGAAACAAGATTCCAAGCCCCAGGTCAATTCAGCAGGAGCCATCACTGATTTAAGCAAGCAATCATACTCTAGATAGACTTTCCCTTTTTTTTACAATGTGGTCAAAATTTTTGTTATGCAATTTTTGTATTTAGCTTACACCTTAGCCCATTCTAGTCTTAATTTCTTTGTAAGTTTGTATAGGATATAACCCTGGCTCGGCCGGCCAACTTCAAATCTGTATTTGTCGATTGAAAATTGGCAGACTTTTGCATTTCTGATTTTTATATTATAATGAAATTGGATAGACTTTTCAATAGAAATGGAAATATATATATATATATATTCCCAAAAATAGTCACTCCAGAAAAACTAGCCTCTGAAGTTTCCCTGATGCCCACTTAATAAAGTGTATTATACAAATCTTTCTGTGGTAGTATCTTACTTAAAAATTATTTCAAGTTAAACAAGGACTCTAAATTTTTGTTTTAACAATTTATTGCAATACTTTCTATTAAGCTTTCAAACAAGGATGAAAAAACCAATGCTGTATATTTCGTCTGGGAAAGTATGGGCTAGGGTCTCTATTAAGCTTTCAAACAAGGATGAAAAAACCAATGCTGTATATTTCGTCTGGGAAAGTATGGGCTAGGGTCTGAAATGTAACTTCTCGATGATATCAGAGGAAAATATGGAAATATCTCTGAAAATGTCACAAGACAGAGCTCTAACTCGAAACATCAATGAATATTTCGAATATATCGGACAGAGGTATTTAACTCTGAATTTATTGATTGAAATATCGACCATATATCAAAGAGATATACAACACTGTAAAAAACTACATTTATGAGCTTTCTTAAGTTTACACAGAAATTGGGTCTACTTGTTTGATGTGCTTTTGCCAACTATTGAGTATCTAACTATTTATATTTTTCTAAGTTTTGGTAATAATGTCCAGCAGCTTGATGATGGGCCCTGATCCTTATGTTGCTACTTTTGCAGGTCAAATTCGGGGTCCTGTTTAGTGATGACAGGTGTGCAAATATTTTCGAGGCACTGGTGGGCACTTTGAGAGCAGCCAAGAAAAGGAAGGTTGTTACATATGATGGAGAGCTTTTGCTACAGGGTGTGCATGACAATGTGGAAATTGTCCTTTTGAAACCTCCAACACAAGCTACTCAGGCTGAAGGGGTTGGAGCATGAATAGATGGATATTAAGTTGCTTCCTCACATTACAACCTATATATGGATGCTTCCATTTATTGTGGAGTTGTTTAACTACTTTCAAGTTTCAAGCAAGGACTTGACCTATGTACGACGGCGTGCATCAACTACTAAGTTTCATATATTGTGTCTCAGGTGATATTTTGCCATAGATTAATAGTAGATCATTTGCTACCTATAATAGTGAGGCTTTTTGAAGTTCCCTTCAATGGAACAAGTAAATTTTTTCATCACTTTGTTGGTACCCATTGCAGTAATATAATATATGATATTGTATGGAGGTTTAATTTACTTGGCGATATATCTCTCTGAAAGCTTTAATGTTAAATTTATTCTGATGAAAGTTCTGTCATTTTATTAACCACATACATAGGCGCTTAAGTGTTTATCCTATTCAGATATGTGATCTTTTAGGCCTTCAAGACATCATTAGAAAGACTGGTTTATCCTTGCCAATTTAACCATACAAGGCAGAGTCATAATAGTGATTTTCATTTCATTTTTTAAGAAACAATTATTGTTTTTGAAGAACACGGTTATGCTTGTTTCTTTCAAGACAGGACACCCCTTTTTGTTTCTTACCAAAGAGGTTCAATTTCCACAACTGAGTTACAAGAAATTTCTTATAAGAATTTTAATGGTATAAAATTCCATTATAATAGTGTGTTTGTATTGATCGAGTTGTCTTATGCTTATGCCTAGCAGTGTCTTTGAATAATATCATGATATTATATACTCACAAGAAATTTCTTATAAGAATTTTAATGGAATAAAATTTCATTATAATAGTGTGTTTGAGTAATATCATGATATGGTGTACTCATATCTAACTAGCTTGGAATTGGTTGAAGTTGTGTTTTTTTTAATAATATCTACATTGGTTATAGTCACATCTAACTAGCTTAGATTTGGTTGAAGTTATGTTTTTGAATAATATTTGCATTGTAACTGGCTTGGATTTGGTTGAAGTTGTGTTTTTGAATAATATCTGCATTGTAAAGAAAGAAGGTGCGCTACCATCTAGATTTAGAATTAAAACATAATCAATTTAATAATCAGCTATTACGAGAGTGTCACTATTGTTAGCAAGGATGAGACATTAGGCTTGTGTTTGACTAATTTTCTTCTTTGAGAGTGGGGGTGGAGGATGAAGGTGTGTTTTCTACTTTGCATGTGGGGTTTAGGGTTGGGGGTGGTGTGTTCTATACTTTGCAGGTGGGGGGTTAGGGTTGGGGTGTAACGTACCAAGCTCCCTAGATGGGCCACATTACTACCAAATTGACCAACATATCGATTCAAATGCAGAAAATACATGCAGCATGACATACATGCATGTTGTTATCATTAAATCATAAAAACATGAATGCAAATGCTTTAAACATGTACAAAAACAATTAAACAAACACAACAACATTCATACATACAAAATACATAGAAAATTTAGCATTTATCCACAACATTAAGTAGTAAATAACACAGTGATCGAACACTTATCTTTCAAAATGATTTACACAACTAGCTACAGATGAAGGACATTCCTCCCAACTATATGCTCCGTTGCACCAATTCTTTTTGCAACAAACCACCCCCAAGTTGGGACTATGAGTCCACAAGGATGGCTAGGCTCCTACAAGTGTCTACAGTCCACTACAACCGCTCAAATGCCCACTAACACATAGTGACATGACTCCTACAACAATTCCAACCACCCATTTCTCTTCCCCAATAGTCTGCACAATCCAAGAGATGAGATTTCCTTCTTTGCATCGCAGTCCCTCAAACAATCTCCATCCTCTCCAGGGCTTCAACATAGACCGACCAAGAATCTCTCTACTGTGGGATTCAAGAAATCTAGCTGCAACAAGAGTGCCCACACTCATTAACAAATGCTCTCGAGGAATTTCCTCGACATAAATCACTCAAAGACTTAACAACCTCATTCTTAGTTTATTTACCAGCTTCAAAAAGTTGTCTTCCATACACAATATGGCTATCCATTCTTTCTCTACACTCCATTTTGTTTTTCATCCCTTCTTGCTAACTATAAAAACTTGTTCTTCTTCCTACTCGAATTTCCTCTTCTCCCATGCTTGTTTGACTCTCACTCTTCCCCCAAGGATGATTACACTCAACCCATGATGTCATAACTAAGTGGGTTGACTTCCTCACCCAACCTTTTACATGAATTCAATGATTGAGTGATTAATAAGTCAAAGGGATAAATAACTAAATGACAAATTGATTAATGAAGATGGCTTAAGACTCAAGGCATATGAAAACCCCTCAAAACCCCCATTAGGCCCCCTCTCTTGTGGAATCATATCCCCCCATTACTCTAGTCCTTACTTGTCTAGTAGTCGATATTGTATTCCATTTTATTATTTTCAATGTACAATGTTTACATATTACATCGCTTGGCTCGCAACCATTCATAATACTTACAAATATACAATGCTACATTGGGGATCAAAACTGGGGTGTTACAATCCACTCACCCTACAATTTTCATTGTCCTCAATGCACATCACCATACAGGTGTACATGTATACATACATAGCTTTTACATAAAAATACTTTATAATTATGTAGTTTAATGACTCCTGCAACAATTCCAACCACCAATCTCTTGTTCCCCTCATCCCGCACAACCCAAGGAAGTGTACCCCCTTCTCGACACTGCAATCCCTCAAGTTGTCCCACTTCCCTTCCAGGGCTTCAACACAAGTCGGACGAGAGGTCTTAGCGGTGTGGCTCTAGGAACTCCAATTGCACCAAATGGAATCTTTATACGCATATGTAAAAATGTACATTTAGATTACCTCAAAATATGCAAAATGTTGTGAGTACTCTTCATGCATGGCCTCTTCATGCTCCCACATGGAAACTTCAGGACTGTAGCAGGTCCATTGGACTGTTACCAAGATGATGGCTTGATTTCTTAGCACTTTGAATTTCCGGTCCAAGATGCACATCGACTCCACCTGAAAGTACCCTTCGTACTCCACTTGGATCATAGTCTAATCAATCACGTGGTTAGGATTATACACATACTTATTTAATAAAGACATGAAACACATTACGAATTCTCATGGATGCAGACAATGCAAACATGTATGCAACTAGGCCTATCTTCTCTAGAACTTCAAATGCCCCAAAATATTTCGCTACTAACTTTGGGCAACTTCCCAATTTCAACAAGCTCCTTTTTTCCTTACTTTCACAAACACATGCTCACCCACTCTGAATTCCCTATGTGTTTTTCCCTTCTTTGAGTGGATTTTCTTCCCATCTTGTGTAGTCTTTAAATTCTATTTTATCTTTATCATCCACTCTTTCATTTCTCTTCGCAATTTTGGCCCAATAATGGCTCTATTTATGGGGTTATCCCAACTCACTGACGTGTTGCATTTTCTTCCATACAAGGCTTCAAACGAGCTCATCTTCAATGATGCTCGATACCCATTGTTGTAAGCAAACTCAACGAAATGAAGAGTCTTCCCACTTGGAAGAATGATCCATCGCATACATCCTTAACATATCTTAAATTATTTGGTTGACCCTCTCTGTCTACCCATTTTATTATGGATGATACACCGTGCTGAAATTCAAATTTGTCGCAAATCCTTAAACAACCCTTTCCAAAAATTGGAAGTGAACTTGATATATTTATTAGATACAATTGTCTTAGGCACACCATGTAGCCTAGCAATTTCCTTCATATAAATTTATGTAATGTTTGTTTCCTTATGTGTCATCTTGACTGGAATAAAATGTGCATCCTTTGTAAGTTTATCCACCACTACCATGATGGAATCATGTTGCCTTGTTTTTATGGGAAACTTAGTAATGAAATCAATAGTAACAACTTTGCATTTCCACTCAGGAATGGATAATGGTTGTAGCAATCCCATTGGATGTTTGTGCTCAACCTTTACCTTATGGTATTCCATGCATTTAACAATAAAATCAACTACATCTTTCTTCATTCCATGCCAATAATATTGGCCTCCTACAGTTGTAATGGTTTCATGGTACCTTGGATGTCCAGGGTATGACACATTGTGCATCTCTTTTAAAACTAAATTTCTCAACTCCTGAGAATTAGGAACATAAACTTTGTTCCTGTACAAGAGGATTTCATCCTCTTCTCGCTTGTAATATTTAAATTTCTATTGTACATTACTTTGTTGTATACTTTCTTTGAGGTGTACATAATGTTGGTTTATTGTCACAACTTCTAAATTTTACTTTTCAAATCTGAACTATACATATGAATGGTTGTAACATGCATTTCATGCACCCTTCTGTTGAGTGCATTAGCCACTATATTCTCTTTCCCCTTAATGTGTTTTACATCAAAATCACACTCACTAAGGAATTACATCCATCTAGTTTGTTTGGCATTTAATATTGACTATCCAAACAAATATTTCAGACCACTATGGTCTATTCTCATCTCAAATGTTATGTCCATGAGATTGTTAGACTATAGAATATTATGTGCTCATTTTACCATTGACAATACCCTTGTCACCCAACCATAGGCCGAAGCCACCTCCGAGCACCTTAACCTTGACTGAGAAATACTCCGGAAGCAAACCCTAGGCTAGATAGCCAAACAAGGTGTAGCGCATCTTCCTCCAAGGATAGCACACCAACAATAGCTTATCAGATAGTCCAAACCCTAGCCAAGAGATAGTCCAAGCCAACACTGAAAACGGTTGTTGCA
>ML795070.1:645167-692559 GCA_009831015.1 Picea engelmannii | reverse complement strand
TGTGTGTGTGTGTGTGTGTGTGTGTGTGTGTGTGTGTGTGTGTGTGTGTGTACAATTTATATATACAATAATTCTATTTATAATATATACAAACTATGAATTTTAATCTAAATCCGTGAAAATTGAATGTAAATTGATTTTTTAAACAACAGTAAAACTACTATCTAATCTTTTTGATTTGTTTTCTTAGTTGTTTATACTTAAGAAATCGAATATCAATCTGTCTAATTAAACAAAAGAAATAATAGATGGTAGAAAGTATTTTAACTACAAGAAGCTTCTATATTTATTATACTAATGAAATCAAATAACAGACTGACCTGTTATTGCATCCAATATATCTTCAATGTGTAGCATCCAGTCACCTTATCTGATGAGGTAAACCTGCGACAGATCCTGAAATTGCTCCTAATAAATGTGAAGCAGTAATGATGGAGTTTGAATCATAATAACAGAACACATAATAGATGCAGCCACAGTAATCTTGTAATTTTACAAGCAACCACAATAAGATAATTCTTCCTGTGAGAACTTGAGTATAAACATTTGATCGAAATTAGAGATAAATCTCTTAATTCAAATTGAACGAATGATTACTATGCATTATGTCTGGGACATGAAAATATGGAAAATATATAATCTTTAATCATACCAACTGATAATAAACCACGACGACAAAAGCAATCATAATCTATTAACAAATTGAAATAAACATGACTTGAATAAAAACATCATACAGAAAATCTAAAGCTATGACGTGTATTATATTCCATTCAAGTCTATAGTGAAAGATCCATAGTCTTTCCCCCAACTGAGATGATCCAATGTTTACAAAATAATAGGTTTATATAGGTTTCAGGAAACATGATAGTTTCCTGTTGATAAGATCAAGTTGGTTTCAAAAAATAATGGGGGATGCAACCACCCTGATTTTGCTAAATATCAAAAACTATCAACAATCTAATTTACTCAAAATACAAAATTGATATGGCTGGGAGATCTCAAAAAGTGCCTCATATCTCCTTGGAAATCATGGGCTCCTTAATCATCCTGAAAACAAATGAAAATGAGAATATTTCAGATATGTTTTCAATTGTCAAATCAAACAATTCGAATTTTTCTAACTGGCTACATAATCTTACTATTATGTAGCTAGTTATAATAGCAAATACAATCATATTTTATTCAATAAAAAAAACAAACTAATCTTAATAAGAAAAATAATCTATTCAATCAAATCGCATATCCTAACCTAAAAGTGACAAAATCGTGCTAAAATTGAAAAACATCATACCTCAAATCATGGAATCAAAACTTCAATCATGTTGATTGTGTCTGCATGGGGCTTCAATTTATTTCGAGCACATCGAGAAATTAAATGACCAGCCCTTTTGTTCTTGAAATTAACATCAACATTGCCCTTTAGCTTCTTTCCTGTAGGTTTTTTGACATTTTTAGTGCTATCCTTTGGATGCGAACCCGATTGGTCGTCCTGTCGAATGACATCAGGGTAGGTCGAGGGTTCATTATTAGGGTAAAAGTCACAGGCCTGAAGCGGTGGAGAAGAGGTTGTAGGGTTCACAAGGGTTTCAACAATGACTGCTTTATCTACCTGTCCCAACTCACTGTTGCCAAAGCCATTTCGTGAAATGAATGCATCCCAACAATCGTTTTGTAATTGCAACTGATGTATGAGGATAATTTTAATTAAACCATGATGGAATAAACTCGAATCATACCTTTGTTTCCTAAACCATTTACCCATTTTATACAGACTTATGATCAGGTAGTAAGGCATATTCAATGGAAAACAAATCAAATCCATAAGGAGGCGTAGATGATATAGGAAAACCAGTCCGAATCGACCCTCACAAGTGATAAGTTTCTTCACTACAGAAAGTAAATCATCCCATTTGGGTTTCAAGAATGAAATCAGCATACCTTGATCGCAGCTAGCTATTTTTCATGAGGTAAACAATAACATCCAGGGGACCTCCTCCACTTTCACATTCTTGAACCATTTCTGACAAGCTGTTGGCAATCCCGCGGCTTGGCTTAAGAGCTCTTCTATCACTTCTAACTACACATCACCAATATTTTCCCTACATCCATCAAAGGTTAAGGAAAACTCTTGGGCGACCTGGAGGTTAAAGCCCTTAAATTTTTCGATGAACAAACGCCAACCGTTCCTTTCCAAATCCTCCCTAGAATTATCATACGAAAGCAGAGTCTGGACGCCGTTTGGTTCGACCCTTACCACTGGGGCCATGCAAAATGGATGGGTGTTAACACAGAACTCACAGGTAGGGTTTTGAAAAAGGCCATAGAGCCATAGCCTCGAGCCTCATCAATACAATGTTGTGACAATTCAAAGTGGGCAAAGTGTTAATCACAATGCATGGGAGCAAAATCGTGAATCCTGAGACCATACTCAGGAGTGATGGAATTGTGTACTACATATGCCACCTAGGCATTGGGTACATTCTAGGACAAAGTACTTTAAAACATAGTGAACGCATCCAAATTTAATTGCACAGATAGGTGATTTACAAGAATTGAAAAGCCAAAGTTTCCATGAAAGAAATATGGTCAATCATCAAACCAAAATTAATACAAATCAAATACCAATTGATGGGGGTATTTCGTTCAAACAACCATAAGCTTCTTAGGCATTCTTAGAATCGAAACGATCATAAACAATGAGAGCAACATGTCCATAGCAAGAAATCACAATTCTATCATAAACGATATGTTTCCAATGAATTTTTTTGAAATAGAATGATAAAGATAGTTGCGAGTTTTCATGCTTTCAGTCATGAAAACTAATGTACGAATAGAAGACAAGTAAAATGCGTCAATTTACCACTGTCATTTAGAGAAAGGCTTATGAAGAGTAGTAAAATTTCATAGACCCTATGTAAGCATCCTTATAAAAATGATAATTATATACTTGCTGCCAACAGGTTCTAGAAGTATAAGCCTTAATTTATTTTTTAGATCTTATAAAGGTCTTGTAGCACCTAACAGATCCATGTTGTGCACATCTCATTGTTCTATTTGTATATTGGTTCTCCACTTCACAACAATGGATTTTGACTCTAGAGCTACTATGCATATGACAAAACACCAACACCTTCAATTTATTTATTGACTTCAACATAGAGGTGAGAAAGTGATTAGTGGCGATAACTCAACTTTGTGCATTTGAGGATGTGGTGATGCTCATATTGACATTATCAAAATTGGGGATTTCCTTCATATTCCAAGAGCAAGGCCCAATCTTCTCTCTATTTATTGCATCACTCACACCAATAAAAAGGTGTATTTTTGGTTGCATCAATGGGTAATAAAAGATATCGATCATGGTTGTAGAGAGGTTGCCTCTATATATTGTGATGAATATGACCATTTTTACTTGGGGAATCCTAGTTCACATTCAACATATGAGTCCTTGCAATATATGAGTTGTTTATAGATGGATACAGACCTTCTAGAAATTGAGCCTCCTAATGGTGTCTGTGAAGGATTTACACTAGGGGAACATCATTAAGAGTCCTTTCTTAAACAGAGACATGCATCTCAACCTCTTGCAATGGTTCATAGTAGTATTTGTTGGACTATGACCACTTAGTCTCTTAGGGGAGATAAATGCTTCCTTACTTTTATTGATGATTTTCCCATATTACTTCGATAAATATTGTTCGACTAAGATCCAGGTGGATCTTGGTGGCCATCCACCTTTTCCACTAAATAAACGTTTTCGAGCCCTTATTTTTGACAAACCATTATATTCACCATTTTGATGGGGAAAGGAATGTAATTCCATCTCCATTTGTGAATTATAGTCATAATGTAATGATTTCCTAATAGTATTATGTACATGCATACAACGCTAATTCACTGGATCCCGTTAGAACTTCAAAATTAAGCATGCTTGGGCTAGATTAGTACTGGGATGGATGATTGCACAAGAAGTCCTAGTGTTAGTGTTTTACATGCCTATGGAATTTTGTAAACTTAGAACAATCTATCCCACGTGCATCATGGGACTTATTCTCCTCTCACTCTCTCATATATAATTGAGGTGAAGGAGGTCCTTTGAGCATGAAATGGAGTGTTATGTAAATATTGTTGTGAATGAAGGATAGCCAACATCTCTTTCTCTTTAGAGATAAGCTACCACCATTCTAGTTAGTTTGTGTCTACAATATTTTGCTATATTTTTATAGAAGTTGGTTTTCACTGTATTTTTATGTTCTTTGCTATCGTTTTGTTTGTATCTCATCTCATTCTCAACATAATCTAGATTAGTGGTATCATAGCATTCTGCTCCTTGTCATTTCTTAGAGCATGTCCCTGACGAGGTCAGGGTATAGGGAGTTGGGTCTTGAGCTAGTTTCTCCTGAGGAATACCACTCTCTCCATACCAAGTGACCTCCCATGGAAAAAGAAAACAAATATGACAGAGAAGGATATCCTTTCAAGACATTTGTCGAGAAATCCCTCGCTTGATAGAGGAACGAGGTGATGGACAACTTTTCCAAAATCCTTCAAAAATTGTCGATGGCGACTGAGGCATCTTCGATAAACAACCATTTCAGAGGTGTGACACCCTTCAAGGTACAAGTCAATTTTTATATCCACTTATTTGAAGGCCGGATAAATACAGATGCATTGGGGAAATAGTTGAATATGTTTGAAGGGTATTACTCTTTCCAAAAAAAAATCGATGGTGAAAGATCACCTTTGCGCTCCTTTAATCCCTTCCCCATGTCAAATCTTGGTGGGAAGGTTACCAGGAGAGGTACACCACAAATGAATATAAACCATTCGAGAGAGAACACACTCAGGTAGCCTTTGTAGGTGCCCTTAAGGAGGATTTCTACCCTGTTGAAAACTATGATGATCAGTACATGAGATGGATGACTCTATGTCAGGAAAGAGACTAGATGGTGTCAGAGTACACTAACATCTTTCATACCTTGCACTAAAATATGGGTATCAAATACTCTGAGAAGAACTTTTTTTTGAAGTACTATAGTGGCCTACATAGATACATCCAAACATAGATGGATTTCTTGGATATATCCTCACTGGGAGTTGATTATCGATATGTAGTCAAATTCGAGTAGAAATTTAAGCAATGGAGTAAGCAAGGGTTTAGGTTTACAAATATGGCACAACATAAGCATGGAAAAGGAAACCCTAACTCACAAAATAAGGGATAGAGTGATTAAAACCAACCCCACAATAACCAGTCCAAGTTGCAGGCAAAGAAGGGTAACAGGAAGACAAAGAAGGACACTGGAAAGTGGTGTGAGTTCCAAAAAATCCTTGGCACAATACTGAGGAATGCCACTCAAAGAAGTCTTTGTTGGTCGATCTTAAAGAAAAAGAGTCAGGCCCTGACTCAGACTCTCATTTGGAACAGGGAACATGAATCATCGATACATAACCTTGTGCTACCATTTCAACCACAAAGATCCAATCTAATGAGTCAAAGGATCTTGAGGAGGGGGAGTGCCTCTTTCACTCACAAATGTGGCTAAAGGGGACCCCACTACATTTTATTATTGACAAATGAGTCAAAAGAACCTGATCTCAGTTGAGGTCGTCAAAAGAATCAAGATGTCGACAATGCCACACCCCCAACCATACACCACTGGATGGTTGAGCTAGGGACAAGAGATATGCATCAACCAGTAATGTCACCTTTCCTATGACATCAAGACCTTAAAATTTTAGGCACTATGTGAGGTTTCCCCACTTGAAGTTTGTGATGTTCTTTTAGGACAACCTTATATGTGGAAACATCATGTTTTTTATGAGTCTTAGCCCTGTAGTGTCATTGTTACTCTGGGAGGTCATCTCTACAAGGTACCTATGGTAGTTTTGACTATTGCCACTTTATTAATCTCAAGAAAACAATGTTGCAAAGTAATCTCTCGGACCACAAAGTTTTCCCTCTTCATGATCTGGTCAGAAGGTGAACAGAAGGTCACTGGAACCACTATATCCTCAACCCAAGACCTTTCTATACAAAATACGTAGGTCGAAAATATTGTAGAGGAGGACAAATATAATTTTTCACCTATGGGGTGTCTCTGCACTGCCAAGTCAATCATTCCATTGAATCAATGTTTGATGCTCCCTTACCCATTGGTCCAAAATATAGATTCTCCCTTCCAGAGAATGAGAGTCTTCCATATTTTTAGGATAGCTATAATAGAGGCCTTCATATCTCTATTGGCCACAGTCGTTTTCAAGTGTGTTTGGGGTTCCATTCATTATCCCCCTTTTATATAGCTCTTCCTGCTGCATCTTCACAAAAATATTCCTTCCACACTTATGCCAAGGTAGATCATACGACGAGATTTGTTGAATCGATCCAACACCTCCAACGACAAGTTCATGACATCCTTTAATGGGATAATTCCAAGTACAAGCAAGACATCTACTTTAGAAAGGAAAGCGACCAAGGTTCAGATTCAACAAAATTTTCCCCATATCCTGAGGGAAATTAATGTAATAGGGACCATTTATTCCTAAGGTAGGGAGACTGATCTAGGTGTATCTTAGTGTCCATCTACCTTTTCCACTAAATCACCATTTTTTAGCCTGTGGTTTTGATCAACCGTAAAATTCACCCTTTTGATGGGGAATGTAATGTAATTTCATATCCATTTGTTAATTACATTAATAATATAATGATTGCCTAATTGTATTGTGTGCATGCCTACATTGTTAATGCATTGGATCCCATTATAAATCTATAGTAAGTGTGTTTGGGATAAAGTAGTATTGGGATGGGTGGCCACCCAAGAATTCCTAGTGTTTTACATGCCTATGGAATTTTGTAAACTTAGAACAATTTATCCCACATGCATCATGGGAATTCTTCTCCTCTCACTCTCTCATATATAATTGAGGTGAAGGATGTCCTTTGAGCATGCAATGGAGTGTGATGTTTTTTTTTTTGCGAATGAAGCATGGCCAACATCTCTTTCTCTTTAGAGATAAGCTACCGCCATTATATTCAATTCGAGTCTACGATATTCTACTTTTTTTTAATAGAAGTTGAGTTTCACTGTATTTATGTGTTCTCTGCTATTGTTTTTTTCTATCTCATTTTATTCTTGACATAATCCAGATCAATCCAAGAATGATGTTTTCAAAAAATTCAAGGATTTTAAACTATTAGTGGGAAATTAAGATAAGACAAAGACCCAATATCTCAAGACTAGTTGTGGAGAAGTTTATTGATTTATTTTTTAAACATGATTAATGGTCATATTAAAGGAAAGTTGTATTTGAACCAGATGGTGAGTTAATACAATTATAAATTTTCAAGTCTAGATTTGGAAAATTCAAATAAAATAAAATATGCAGGGGTGTCTATCTAAATCTCACCTTTCCTTTACAGTGTTCCTCAAAAATCTTATAGCCCTAGTACTATAAATTCTTACATATTGTCCTAATAAACTTAAATTTTCATAACATAAATCTTGGAGAGATTTAGGAACTATCCATTATAGAAATGCTTCTTGTTTTTAGCTTGATTATTTGCCTTAGTTTCTTTTATTTCCATGGGATTCTATACTTGATAAACTATTTATTATTCCAGTGTTTCTTCTCTTGGAGATGATACTGAGGTATTAAGGCTTTTGGTAGGATCAAGAATGAGTTATATGAACATGTTATGCTCAAAGATTAAAAATTTAATTTAGGAATTCTGATGGACCCTCCTTAGTTCCATTTTGGCATGCTTGGTATTCAAATCCTCCAACTCTGCGTAAATATTGTCAGTTGATCCAAATTATTTTGAGAATGACATGAAGGAAGAAATATAAAAAAGATGTAACAAGAAGATACATATAGATATTGGAAGGAAAACAGTAATACAGTAAAACAATAAAACTCATATTCTATTAATGACTATATGAAATACAAAAGACTGTAAAATTCAAAGCACACAAGCTACCTACAATGGTGGTAGCTTATCTATGAAGAGAGATGTGTTGGCTACTCTCATTCTCAAGAATTTGATTAAAATGAGGCTCCAAAGTCATTTTTAACATAAAGCATAAATGATAAAGCCCTAAACATCCAAAACCCTAACCCCAGAAGATGAAACTCCAAAAGGTTTGTGGGCTCTCATGGGGGTAGTTGATACGTCAACTTCTCGAGGGTGAAAATTTCACATATGATCTTTGTTTGGGGTGCTCGATACCTCGTTAGAAAGGTATTTATAAGGAATAAACATTATGAATGGACCAACACATCCCAACAAGGATCTATTGGGTGCTTCTAAGTCAAAAAATCGTTGTTTAGGGCCTCAAAGCGGCCCCTGAAGTTTGGGACCTGAAAAATGTAGAAAAATTGTCAAGATGGAAACTATAATTTGAGCCAGTGGAATAGGTGGGTGGTCATCGATGTCCATCTGGATCATTCCTCTCCCGTTACAAAGAAATTGTATCCATTTCATCAAGTTCCTCCATTAGATGGGAAAATTCTGTTGAATTTGACTCCTGGTGAGCCACTTTCCCTGATGAAGAGACTACCCTTCTTTGATGACCAGATAAATTTGGATGTTCTGTTGGTGGGTTCCATTCATATTGGTGTCCATGATACAATCAACTATCACATGTTCAATGCAGTCAGTATTGATTTATGTAGGGTCCAAGTGTTCAGCCGCATCTGAAGTTTCCAGGAGAGGTGGAAAATATGGTCGAAGTAGTTCCACAACAAACTGGGTGCAAGCCATGGAAAGGAGGAATACTTAATTCAAAAGCACTCTTAGACAAATCATTGGTGATGGTGTAAATCATGTATCAGAGTGGGTGTAGATTACTATGGGGTCCTGTGAGGTGCTCTTTCTACAATTGCAACCATACCTTATCTCCCACCTGAAACTTGTGTGTTACTCGATGTTGATTGTGGCGTTGCTTGCACTCGGCATTGGATTTCTACAAAATACCATGAACTTGTTGTTGGATGTGTTGGATTCACTCAAAAAATTTAGCTGCTCAATCAACCTCTATCTGAGCATTGGAGGACTCTTCTTGTGTAGATGCAATGGGAAAATCTACGTCAATGGGGGCCAATGGTTGGAACCCAAAGCACACCCAAAAATGGTTGTGGCCAATAAGGTTGTAGAGGGATCTGTTGTAGTTATGTTGAACAAAAGGAAGGCTTTCATCCCATGTGCATGGATGTTTGGAATTGTACATCCTTAGGATGTGGAAAATCATCATGTTGACTACCTTTGTATGTCCATCAATATGTGGGTGGAAGCAGTCGATTTGGTCAACTTATTTTCCATCATTGACCATAGGATGGACCAAAAGGTGGTAAGGAACCTACTATCTTGATCTGAGATAATGGTTTGTGGGAGCCCAAAATGAACCCAAACATGCTCAAACAAGAGCATGGTGGTGTCCTCAGTTGTCATTCTCTTCTTATAGGGTGCCAAAACTACCATCTTAGAGAATCTATCAATGACCACGAAGAAACAATCATTCCCATGCTTGGTTGAAGGTAGATCAGACATGTAATCCATGGAGATGGACTCCCAATGCCTATTTGAAGTAGGAAAAGGGTTGTATAGCCCCTATTTCTTGATGGTGGGCTTGGAAATGGTGCATGAAGTTCAACATCTAATGTACTTGTAGACATATTGTCAAATCTCCGGCCAATAAAAATTATTTTTCAATATTTCCATTGTTTTGTCTACACAAAAACGTCTTGCTACCCATCTATAATGAGCTTCCCAAATCATCTTTGCACACTCGCTCTTGGCTCAAATGACACAAAAATCCATCTTGGAGATGAAATTCTAGAATTGTTTTTCATGTGTTCAATATTATATAGGAAACATCAAACTCAAATTCATTATTGTATAATTTTAGCCACCCAAAAATGTCATACACACACGAGTTAAGAACTATGGTTAACACCACAACCGGGGGTCGACTGAGGCATTTTGTGACATGGCTAGTGATTCCCTTCTTTTACATGAAGTTCAAGTGGAATTGTTGTAAGTAAGTGGACCAATTATGATGGTTTTCATTCTATAAATTTCCTTGTGTTTGCATGAATTGCAGAGGCCTATGATCAGTGTGGATGATTGTTTCCTTCCCTAGAATGTAATGCTTCCATTGTCAACATGCCTTCACAATGGAGTACATCTATTTTTCGTAGGTGGGGTATTTGAAAATAACATCAGATAGTGTTTCACTATGATAAGCTACCAGATGCCCATGCTGAGTGAGGAATGCACTGGTAGCATAATATGAAGCATCTGTCTCAATCCCAAATGGTTGTTGCAGGTCTGGAAGAATAAGGATTGGTGTTGAGTAAAGGAAAAATTTCAAATCCTTGAATTCTTTCTGTTGGGATGCACCCCACACAAACTTGGCCTTCGCTCCACCCTTGGTCACTTGACTTAGGGCCCAAGTGATATGAGAGAACCCCAACATAAACTAGCGGTAGAAGTTGGCAAGGCCCATGAAGCTGTGGAGCTCAGTCATTATCTTCAGGGCTACCCAATCGTGGATGAATTAAATATTGGTTGGATCCACTTGCACACCCTTCTCATCCACGATGTATCCCAAATATTGAATTATTTGCAAGTCGAAGGAACACTTCTCCAAATTGGCATATAACTTGTGTTGTCATAGTGTGCCCAAGACCAACTGGATATGATTCAAATCTTCCTCCCAATTTTTGTTGAAGATGAGGATGTCATCTAGATATACAACCACAAAGGAGTTTGTGAATGGTTGTAATATGTCATCCATCATCTTCATGAATGTGGTCAGGGCATTAGTCAAGCCAAAAGGCATGACCATCCACTCGAAGATATATTCTTTAGACTTAAAAGTTGTCTTCCATACATTAGTTTTCTCAATCGACACCTGGTGGTAACCTAACTTCAAATAAATCTTACTGAAAAAATTGGCTCCCTTGAGTTGATAAAAAAGATCATCAATCTGAGGGATTGGGTAC
Organism: Picea engelmannii; assembly: GCA_009831015.1. Lineage (NCBI taxonomy): Eukaryota > Viridiplantae > Streptophyta > Pinopsida > Pinales > Pinaceae > Picea > Picea engelmannii. Next base: position 681,552 of record ML795070.1, on the reverse strand, counting down.
CAATTCTTGACTGTGATATTGTTCAAGGATTTGTAATTAATACAAATTGTCCATGTCATGTCCTTCTTATGTACCAGAACAATTGGGCTACCATAAGGTGAGGATCTTGGTATGATGTGGCCCTTCAAAATTAACTCTTGGATATGGCATTTGATTTCTTCATTCTCCATAACATAATTATCGTACACAAGGTCGTTAGGAAAAGGATAACCAGGTTTCAAATCAATTGAGTGTTTTACCTGACAGTGCATATGCACCCCAGTAGGCAAGTCAAATATGTCTTTGTTCTCTTCTATTATCTTGTCCACCTGTTTTTGTTGTTTGTTATCCCCATTTTGTGGGACAAATAAGGAGATCATGTTTCGAGGCCCTCAGGTTGCAGATATGGAGTGTCGAGAGACTACATGACAAAAAATGTTTACTTTCACATATGGAATCCCACTCTATAACTACATTTTATCCATTATCAGTGTATCCACCACACCAGATAGCTTCTGGAAGGAAGATGGGTCTTGCTCCATGCGGTACAAGTCAGGTATTGTGGCAGATAATCACCCTAATATTTAAGGCATTTGAACATGTTGTATTTAAGTTTCTTTTGATTATAGAACGTTTGCTTGGACATTATTCCTTTGACCCTGTTTCACCTTGTTGTGTTGGTTTTTTCACTTGGGTGAGCAAACCAACAACACTTGCATGTCTACATGAGACTGCTAGACAAGAAAAAAGTTTGTGAGTGGGTTAGATAAGCCAAACACACATGAAAAAAAAGAAATAAAATAAAAACAACTAAGAAATAAATGTTAGAAAGCATGAGAAACTTAGAACCATGAAAATCAAACAATGACCAACATAATGCTATCAATGGATCAATAGATTAGTAGGAAAAACACCGTAGAGAAAGGAAGGGACTTATGAGTCCCCTCTTCCTCCTTTGGAGGGATCTTGAGTTCCCTAATTGAGAGATCTTAATATAATGGAAGAAATGGAAAATGGTGAAGAAAAACAATGCCTATTCCCTCAATAGGTGAGTGGAATGACCTATTGCAATGGTGCTTGAAAGCTTCCAAGAGAAAAGAGGATTCCCAAGGAAGAATTCTTACAGCATAACAATACTATGAAGATCTTTATTTCTTAGCACACCCATGGATATTATTTATAACATTCATACATGGAAAATGTAATTGGTTCATAGTGTGAACGAGGGGCCTTTTAGGGCGCCTTCTAGCCCATGAACATTCCCCAAGCTATATTTCGCTTAGATATGAGTGTCAAATCATGTTGGGGGTCGAACCAGAAGTGGTTGAGGGGCCAACGAGATCCATAAATGCATCATTCATAGGAGTGTGCATCTTTTCTCGTACACAGTCATGCATTTTGCACATAGTGCATGCTGATGCTTGTGTTGGCCTATGCACTCTGTGTACTGTGTGCACGTTCCCTTTGGTTATTTTGCGCACTCTTATTTTTTACCCCAATTACATAGTTTCTTCCCTTCTGGATGATTTTTTGTGTTGTAGTTGGACTAATTGTTGTTGGCATTAATGTTTTCTTTAACCATTTGTGTGCAATGTTGCAGATGATTTGTCAGTGATAACAGATGCCCCCTGATGTGTAAGGTTAGGAGCATACATATAGCTGAAATACATCAATGTTTATTTTGATGAGAGTACCAATGTAAGGAAGAATGAAGAGAGGAATTGCAAGAGTGATCCGCCGAAGGGAGAGGGAAAATTGTGGGATCCAAACCTTTCTCTAGGGAGAGAAAAATAAAATATATGTACAAACGAGGCGGGCATGCCCCATGTTTGTGTCATGAAACCAAAATGTGAGACTGTAACTGAAGATGTATGTTGGTGTAGATAACTGCAACACCCTCGAGGGAAGTTGATAATGACAAATGATAGTTCTGAATGGTGAACACAATCTAAAGTGAGGCAAGGATTACTGTAAGAATTGCCTATGACTCATAGGCATTGATGTCCTAATGAATTCAGAGGTCTTCAGCTGGTATGAAGCAACTACAATAGTCGCATAGTAAGACCCATTGTAACATGAGATTTTGTTGAAGTCGAATGTTATGGGGTCAACGTAATCAGAGAGCAATGATGATTCTCTTTGTGTCATCTGAAACTCATCATTATAAAGGTAATGAGAGTCAAGATATTGTCTCCCTTGTGGAAAGAAAGGGAGATGTGACTCCAAGAAGAAAAGGGATTCATGAAATCCACTGCGATGATATTAGGTACTGACGGGTAATATGAACGAAGTCAATATTCGGGTAGACTCAAGACTGCCCTTGGTTGGGGAATTTTGAAGGATGAGTGGCATCAATCGTAAAACTAGATCTAGTGTCAGGGGGATGACTAGATATGGGGTTAAACTGTGTCAGAGTATAACAAAGTGGACAAACTCAGAGATCATGGGAACATGGACTTGGGATACTCGGGGTTCATGAATGATATCAAAATGAAAAAGAGTGGATGCCCCAACTAAGGGCGACATGGGTTTCTTTTCCAGGGAAAAGAAGGCCATCAAGGGTGATGAAAAAAATAATAATTATATGATGGAAACAAAGGCTTTTTTACAATTACCAAAGAAATAAAGAATAATTTGGGTTAAGTATACAGATATAGAAATGGGTGCCCCAATGAAAGATGGCTTGGCCTGTTTAGGGAACAAGTTTGTGAAAGAAAACCGGTGGAGGGTGGGGGCCCCATGGGTGGGTTTCTGTATTAGGTAAATGGATGGAGGAAAATATGCAGATGGGAAAACTGATGGTGGATGAGATGGAGGAATAATGAAACTGCAAAGGTGTAGTCAATAGAACCAAGATGACATGAACTGGGAGTCCAATGGGAAAGTTAGCAATATGACGAAAAGAAGTATGGGGTTCAATCTCAGAAGTGAATAAGACTATCAGGAATCCCATCCCTAGGGGGTGAAATCATCATGAGTGTCAAGTTTCCAAGTGGAACTATGAATGGGACAACTCATGTGGGGGAGAGTGCTACTGGGTGATAGTACCCAAATGCAACAGAGGTACAAGTACTGCAGAGCCATATGTAAGGACTCTAAAGGTAAATGTCAGAGGGTATGACTGGGATAAGCAATTTATTTACAGAGGGAATAATTACATACCAGTGTCGAACATATACCTGACGGGGATGTAAGCTTGCGGAACAAGTACCTACACATAGGAAAACCAAATACCTGATGTGAACAATATCTGATGATAAAGAACATATAAAAGTTATTTGATAAACTTGAACATGAGCATGCATACATGAACGTGACGTGGGAAAACTTCCCCTCCAGAGACAAGTGTAGATGATGGCCCAGGGAATGTGAATGTGTATATGGCAGGACCAGGATCCTACAGCTGAGAACGGATCGAAAAATGGAGGCTCTGGGCTCCTGTAACAAAGTGTGGAAGTTGGGGAAAAGGGGCTATATATGGCTCATGGGCCCACAATGCCACTTCATTTGTACCTGCCACTGTAGCTAAATTGACGAGATTGTTGTGAGGATATTTGGATATTGCGAGAACGTGAGGCTACCGATTCGGGAGTGGCGAGAGACATGTTAGTGGTCCTATCCTCCTATACCTTTTGAAATTCCTTGTATGTAGGTAGGGGCTGCACAGAAGGTCATACGAGGGTTTTTTTGGGTAGGGGCCCACCAGTGCGCGGGAAAAGGAGGAATACTCGCGCACATGTATGTGGGTATAATCCATTTTCCTGTGCACAATGTGTGGTTGTGTCTGACACAACCTCGCATGTGGGCACAGAGGATGGGTAGAGAGGCACACATGAGATGTGTTCCTGTCTAACTAACAATCGTGCACTCATGAGAGGTTGTTTCTTCGACAGCTACACATTAGTGTGAAACTATGCAAATAATAGGTGCGCACCTGTCGAGGTGAAAGCCACGCACTGTGGGAAAGTCTAAGGGGTTGTAATTTTTGATATTTTGATGTTTTTTTATGGATGATGAGGTTGATCAAGTGTTTATGTGTGGATGCAGGTGATCAACAGACTCCTATAGCACGATGTCAATGCAATGGAGAGAGAGTTAATGGGATCGTCTACAGGAGGAGGTGAGAGCACAGTTGGGTTCTTGGATATACTTGGAAGCCTGTGGGTTGCTCAAGTTCTTTGACTGCCCTCTGATATGGTCGCAGGAGTTCCTACTTTAGTATATGATCGGGATGTGGTGCACTGATTTGTAGTGCTTCATAGTGAGAGGTGAGAAGCTGACATTCTTGGCCACTGAGGATGTGTATTTCCTAATGGGGCTCCCATTCTGTGGGATGTCCCTTCCTATCGATTCCTAGCTGCAGGGGAGGATCGAGTAGGTGACTTGGTGGCTCGCCAATGTACTAGGTCAAACCCTATGTCGAGTTCGATCATCTAGGTTGAGGTTATTGATGAACTCTTGACGGAGTGCATCACCTCTATGGTGGTGAGGGTATACGGATCCTTGGGGACTCAATGGATCACTGGGGGTCAGCTGAGGATAGTGGAGCGGGTCCTATATGGGGACCATTTTGCATGGGGTGTTCTTTTTCACACCGAGATGATGGGACAGGTGAACCGATGTTGGTGAGTCGACTTCAGTGAATTCACATTCAGGTCCATTCTGGTGGTCTGGTTTCTTGAGAGGGCGCCTCTGTTGCACTTGAGGATCTTTCTTGATCCCATGGGGTGACGAGAGTCGCGTCTGATGCGGTGGTCCCATGTGTTGGCCCAGTATGGAGGTGGGGAGGGTGGCCACTATTTCATAGCCACGGTGGTGTGAGCGTGGCGACATATCCCATAGGTTATACTTAGGTATCCATACACGGGTATGGACTACCGACATGATTCGGATATGATGTTGCCTCCTGGGGAGGACTAGGATCAACGAGGTATGTTTTTTATTTTTATGTTTTGTGATTTTGATAGATATCATTAATTATATATGTATATGATGTTGATACTATATTTGGTGTTGTTTTGCAGATGTGGGACCCCGAGGCTGAGAGGAAAAGGTGGTCAGGGAGCCAACTCGTTAGGGGCCAGCTCGATCGACGCCTGCAGAGTCGAGGGTAGGACAGAGGTGGTGATGAGATCACGTTGGTGCTGGACCAACGCATGAGCCACAGGGAGATGTCAGGGTGTTGTTGGAGAATCTGCGTCGATGAGTCAAGAGGGTTCTACAGGGTGTATCTGACAGTATGTGGGCCCATATCTAGGATGAGGAGGTCTTGGAGCAGTGTGTGGGTGTACCGACAAAGTGGTGGACCTTGATCCATCTGGCAGAAGTAGCAGGGGCATCGATGACTAGTCGACTGCCTCCGGGACCTGGAGGGCCCCCAGCTGGTGGGGCGCCTCCAGCTGACAGAGGACCAAGGGGGGGAGCTCTTGGGGCACCATGAGTTTCAATTTTTGTATGTACGGGTTGGGGGGGTAATTTTTGTATAGGGTAGTTGATACCCATTTTTGTACTCATAGGGGTGGGGGGGGGGGAATTCATGAGCCTATAAGAAATTTGCACATGTATATTTTTTGTAAACACTTATGAAACTTGATTATATATATATATATGGATATATTTTGGATCATTCATGTCTCTATGTGTTATGTTTGAATGTATGATGTATTTTCCATGTGTTTTGACAAATGTATGATGCTTATGTATAAAATGATATTTTAATGTGATAAATTCCAATCTAATACTAGGTTAGCCATGTAATATTATACTTGATTAAGCTATCTTGGAATATGTGTAAATGTGATTGAATCAAAGTTGTGATATAAGATTCTAACTTGTAGGTATTTGCGAAAGAGGCAAGGATCGTGAACATGATATACATTGTTGAGTTGCGGGACGACAAGTTGGGAATCTAATAGAATGCTAAGGTGGCGAATGTGGTAGTGACTGACCTCAGCTAGGAAACCAATGATGACATCGTATTCAGCTTGGTTGTTGGTGTCCGAGACCAAACATATGCCACTGGAGTGGAGAAGGACATGTGAGGGAGTATAGAGGGCCCAAGCGACCAATGCGAGATTCTGGGTCCAGTGGCTAGCACCTTCAGTGTAACTGATGTGGTAGGATGATGGATGATGCATCTGTCAATAACATGGATGATATATCAAACATGAGGAGTGGTGGCAAAAAAGAAGACTAAAAACTTTTACAAATGTGTACAAAGAAAACCCCAAGGTAGGGGTGCTATGCTTAGGCGTAAAACTTCTTTAAGTACAACCCGTTGATGGGTTCTTTGAGAGGGTATCCTTCTAGAGAGGCCAAGATGTAGGCACCTTTAGTGAGGCAATGTTGGACAATGTAGGGTCCATGCCATAATGACTCAAATTTCACATGGCCGAGAGTATCATGGGCGATATCATAGGCTAACATGAGATCACCTTCGTTGTATGAGCGAAGGTTGATATGGTGGTTGAAGGTGGCTTTGGACCGTTTTTTAGCTACCTCATTGTTTTTTAATGAAGATAGACAATCTTCATCAAGTGACTCTAAGTTCAACATGCATTGCTCCATTGGAGCAGTGTCAAGTAATACCTCAATGGTGGTGTGTAACATGGGAATTTCTCACTCAATCGAGAGGGTGGATTCGATCCCATGGACAAGGTGGAACGATGTAAAACCGGTGGTGGTTTTGACTGTCCTGTGATAATCCTATAACGTGGAAAACAACATATGGTGCCAGTTGGTATTATGTTTGTTGACGGTACATTGTATCATGGTTTTGAGGACTTTATGACAACCTCAACCTGTCTGTTGGACTAAGGGTAGTATGGGGAGGAAAACTCATGGGAGAAGCCTAAATTTGAGGAGAGTTATACAAATATATCATTCTCAAAGTGCTTACCATGATCAAACACTAGCTGTAGTGGGACTCTGAAGTGGGTAATGACGTGGTTGAAGAAGAAATGTGTTGTTGTGTCAGCAGTGTTGTTAAATGTGGTCATGGCTTCGACCCACTTGGTAAAGTAATATACTACTATGAAAATGCACTTTTGTCCATTACTAGATGGAGGATGGAAAGTCATGAATTTTATGCCCCATTTACAGAAGGGGTCAGCTGTGATGACTAGATGTAGAAGAGCTAGTGGCACTCGTGCTTTGTTTGCATACAACTGGCATTTGTCGCATCGCTTGATAGCGTGTATGCAGTCATGAAACAACATGGGCCAGAAGTACCATGCTCGAATGATTTTTTGGGTAGTGGACATACCCAAAAGGTGACCACCACAAGCATCATTATGGCAATCGTTCAAGATTATGTCATTGTCGTCGATGGTCAAACATTGGCGAAGGATGGTGTCGACCTTGTGTCTATAGAGAACGTCTCTAATGAGGAGGTATCGAGGGGCCTAATGGAGAATTCATCAATGATCATCTCAAGATATATGAGACCCAAACTTCTGTGTCCAGAGGTAGACAAGAAGGTCATCATACCGGGGGTCATCAGAGGGGATGAAAAATAGGTGTTCGTCGGGGAAATATGTATTGATGGGGGAAGCTTTAGAGTCCAAGGGAAAATTCATAATGAGTTCGGCAAGGATGAGATCTTTATTTATTTTGGAAGTTGAGAAATCTATATTGTATTCCTGGAGGATGACAATCCATTGGGAAAAATTTCCATTAATTTTTCGTCGACTAAGAAAGTACTGCATGGGGTTGGAATCTTCTATGACCTTGGTAGTTCAAACCAGGATGTAATGTCATGGTTTTTGGACTGCGAAGACAACTTCTAATAAGAGTTTCTCATCATGATTATACTTCAAGGGTGGCCCTGAGAGGTTTTTACTAATGTATTAAATGACATGTTCATGCCCATCATCCCTTAATTGAATGAGGACTCATGCTACTGAGACAACTGAGGCTAACAAGTAGAGGATGTAATCGTGATCATATTCCGAGGGACTAATCAAAGGGGCATTGGATAGGGAAGCTTTAAAATCATCAAAAGTTGTTTGAGCATGTTTGTCCCATCGAAATGGGATATCATGTTGTAGTAAGTGGAGAAAACCATGCGTGTGAGTGGCGTAGTTTGGGACAAAGAGACGTAAAAAGTTGGATTTTCCTTGCAAGCTCTGTAATTGGCGTAAATTCCAAGGTGGTGGAATTTCTATGATAGCTTGCACATTGATGGGGTCCACCGTGATGTCATTTTGGGAGAAAATGAACCCAAGGAGGCGTCTGACCATGATGCAAAAGATGCACTTGAGGGGGTTCAAGTAGATATTGTACTGGCGACATCATTAGAAAATGATGTGTAAGTTGTCTAAATGTTGAGTTCGATTTTTGGATCGAGCAGTGAGGTTGTCCAAGTAAGCGAGGATGATGTGAGAAATATCATGAAAAACATAGGTCATGGCCTGTTGAAACGTAGCACATGTGTTCTTGATTCCAAAAGGCATGACACGGTAAGCAAAGGTACCCCAAGGGGTAGTAAAAACGGTTTTATATTGATTTGTTGGATGGATTTGGATTTGATTGTAGCCAGAGAACCCATCCATAAAGGATAGGGCCTTGTGTCCATCACAATCATCAATGATTTTGTCGATGAAAGGGGTTGAAAATTTGTCTTTGGGACAAGCGTTGTTGAGATCATGAAAGTTTTTGCAGACAAGAATAGTGCCTTGTTTTATGTTAACGGGGATGGGGTTGGAGACCCATGAAGTGTATGCAATGGGGTAAATGAACCTAGAAATGTGTAACTTGTCAATTTAGGCTTTGATAGCCGAAGATTTGGATGGCTGAAGGGGGCGTTTCTTTTGACGAACTAGGGCGACATATGGCCAAGTGTCGATTCGATTTTCGATTATAGATGGATCGAGGCCAGGCATCTCCGTATATGACCAGGAAAAAATATCTCGGTATTCCTGAAAGAGAGATCTGTAAGTCATGAGTTCTTCAGGGGATCATGCGACTCCAATGGTGATTTCTTCTACGATTCTCGATTTAATGGAAATGTCAATTTTTATGGTGGGGGATATGTTGTCCATGTTTCCTTCTTCAAAAGCATCTAGGGAAGGGATAGGGTTGTTGAACCAGTCTATATACCCTGAAGTAATAAAATCCTTGGCTTCGATTGCACAAATGGAGGCTTGGATAGGAGGGTGAAAGGCCTCATATGAAAGAAAAAGTGCTCGATGATGGAGCGCATTCCATGGGAAATCAGGGATAGTGAGTTCTTCCAGGATATCTTCGTCGCAAAGAAAAATGCGAGAATACAAGGGATCCTGGGAGGTGACAGGGGGAACTGTCAATGGGTAATCATTATTGTCCTCAAGTGGTGAGGACATACATGAGATATCATGTACAAGGTGCGAGTGACTGTTGGACATAAAGTACATGTCCCGGTATTATGGAGGGTACCTCATTTTCTCGGGGAATGAAGATGAAATATATCGGATATCAGTAATGTGAGCCTTAGTAGGGATTGGTTGAGAGGGATCTGGACGAGATTTTTGGCATAATTGTGGCTAATGTTTGGAGAAATTGAGGTAGAGCTGAGCAATGATGAGTGTATTGGCCATAATCTGAACAGATGGCACAAGCGAATTTGGTTCGAAACCCTTTATTATGTGTGTGTGAGGACTCTGTAGTAGCAGTGAACGTACCTGGTGGAGTGTCGAGTAATGTGGTGTCTCTAGAGAGCTGGATCAGATTGCGTAACTTGGGAAGAGTAGGACATCTGTTAGTGGGATGTCCTTCTCTTTTTCATAGTGTGCAAGGGGGTTGAGCTCGAGGAGGAAGTGGATTTGTGGGCTCGTTCTTCTTTCGTCTACCCCCAGTGGTGGTGGTGTTGTTGCTAGTTGGGGGTAGGGGTAGTGTGGCAGGAGCCTATACGGGAACATACATCAGTAATCCCTCTATCTGGGAGGGGAGAGATGGCATTAGGACCACCGCGGTTGGATGGAGATACCATATAGGGATGGCAAGAACCATGTTTGGAAGGGTGAGAGTAGCAACTACCAGGAATGTTTGGACTCTAGGTGGGGGATAGAAAAAGGGAATTTGAGTAATGGCTTGGGTGAATGTCTCCCAAACTGGGATTTTCCTCTGGAGAGGGGGGACATCTGGGATAAGTGGTGCATCTAGGTTCTTGGGGAATTCTTGAGGTAATAGTTTTCAATTGGTGGAACTTTGATATGGGGAGGGGCCTCGATGGGAGGAGTATTGGCTCAGATATATGTTCCATTAGAAGATACTACACACACTTGTGCTAAAGGGTGTAGGAGAGGTGGTGCTCCATGATATGCCCCCAATAAGGATGGGTCCTTGAAATTTTTGGGACCCATGTCGATGACCGAAAAAGCATCTAAGCTAGTGTGGACAAGGGGGGAAATTTTATCAATGTTGGTGGAATGATTAGGCTCGTAATGTGTAATTTGGTCGATGGTGACGATTTTCCCGTTGTGGGGGAACATCATCATTCAGAACACAGAAGAGGCCACCACCTTCATAGCATACATACAGCTATGCCCGAGAAAGATATTGTAATCAAGTGGGGCGTCAATAACTTCAATGTCGATGAGGATGGTGTTACCCCAAGTTCGAGAGGGAAATTTTGAAATATCCCTTGAGGGGAATATGGTCGATCATCATAACCTCTCAGGGTGATGGCATATGGTACTATCTCAGGTGAGACGATTTTCTTCCATACTAATTTGTACATTATGCATGTGGATGCACCTTCATTGATGATACACTGATGAATTGTGATGTTCCAGATCTTAACTGGTAGCTGAAAAGCTACCAGGGTGGGGAGGTGTGGTTCTTTGCTATCTAGATGAAAAGTGATGAGTCTAGTATCATCTGGCTCGACTACCCCCAAGGAGGAAAGAAAGTATTTTCGTTGAGTTGGAAAAGTTTGGAGGACCTCCAATACGGACATGGCTACAAGAGACTGTGCTAAGTCGTTAACTAGACTATAATTATGGGTTTCCATAGCATGAGGGTTATGTACGTTCCTTCATAAAGGCATACGTGGTATACGAGGGTTGGGTTTAGTGTTAGGGTGTTGAATCGTCCATGGTTTTCTGGTTGTAGCGGGAGCCGTTTCTGAGGTGGTTGGGGTAGATTCAGGGGGAATATCATATTGGTGACCACGTGTTTGTAGAAGAATCTCTTCTTCACTGGTAAGGAGGATGTTGCGATCAGTCAGGTTTCCTGGTTGATTGAGACCTGGGTTTTGATACTGCCCTATTTGGGGTGGAGTAGGGTGTACCTCTTGTTGGGTATTCATCACACCTTGGTGTGGAATAGGGTTTTTCAAAATGGTCGGAGGTGGCTATTTCAAATACTATTGTGGGACCTGTTGAGGGGTAGGCGATGTTGGGGGATGTTGCACGTTCATGGATTCTTTCATCCATTTGAAATCGGAAATTTGTGGGAAATGGTGAGTATAATGTCCATACTCACCATAGAGAGCACAAGGGAAGTTAGTTCTGAGCTTATTTTTCTTCCCTTGTCATGGTTGATTGTTATTGTTTCCCCCTTGGGGGTTTTAGTAGCCCTGATTCTGGTTGGCCCCAGCGGGATGGTTTTTTGGGGGGTTATTTCCTCTTGGTCCCGGGTTGTTGTTGTTTCAGTTTTTCACTTTCTTCTTGGAATTATTTGGTAGATGGGACGGATTGGCCGTATTAAATTGTTCAAAATTTTGAAGTTGTTGAATGGGAGAGGGTTGAAAAAAGTTAACCTCGGCCTGTGGTTGTCCTTGTGGAGGAGAAACCGGCTGCAGAGGACCAGGAAATGGAAAATATGGATGTTTTGGTGGAGATGATCCATATGGTGTGTAGGAAGTTGAAGTGATTCCATTAGTGCCAAGGTTGTATGTGGAGGTAGAGGGTGAACCCGTACTTGGTTAAGAGACCAGACACATCTTGGGTATCGATGAGGGTACACCCATTGGTGGAGGGGGGGAGATAGGATATGCATGTTGGTGAGTGGGAGGAGGGTAATAAGATGTCCCTCCATATGGTTTTGGATATTGATGTGCATCATAAGAAGGTGACAGGTGGTCGTAAGGGTTGATATGGTTCATAAAACCAATCAACCCATCCGTAGTGTGGGACATCCCAGGTTTGTCCTGGCCGAATGGTATGGGTCTGGTTGAATCAGGAAATATTGTGTATAAGTAACCTGCTTGAGCATAAATGAGGTCAAAATGTTGAGACTTTCTAATGGCCTCCTCTTCTGACTGAGGAAAAGTGGATGCTACATCCTTGGAAATAACAGAGACAAGTGATTTGAGGAACCAATCAAGATGTTGTTCTTTGGTAGTTTCCACTTTACACAAACTACGTCGTCGATGCCATTCATGGATGTGGTCGGCTATATGGATAGCAGTGTTTTGTTTGAACTTAGAGAGAAGTTCCAAACCAGTATCGTTATGAGTTGGTAGTTGAAAAAGGGACAAAAATGCCTTGGCTAATGATTCAAAGGTCACATGGGACTCTAATTTTTCGTCCACATACCATTTGGTTGATGGGCCTATGACAGTTCTTTGAATTAACCTCAAGTGGATGGAATCATCCATGATGTTGTTTGAATATCACCATAAGTGGAAGTTCATAACATGGTTGGCGGGATCTTCCCCGAATTTTCCTTCAAACTTTGGAATATCTGAAGGTAGTTTGGTAGGCATATTGGGCCATGTGGGGTCATGTAAAATGGGATCATTCGTGAGTTTTGTCGAATCAAGAATGTTGAGGGATGCCAAATATGGAATAGGGAGATTTGGTGGAGGATTAGTTCCAACCATTGTGTGAGCAAGTAGTGGACCTATCCCTTGAGAGGAATTTGGTGGGGTTGTACTTCTCCCTTGAGAAGAAGTTTGACCCCTGACTCCTTGTGAAGGAGAACTAGTGGATGGATGGCCTTGGGAATTGGACCCAAGAAAAGTGGAACCAAATAAAGTTGATCCCAAAAATGTATCACTCACGGGGGTGTGAGATGGTTGAGTTGATGAGTTGGTAAGACTAGGGACTCCTTCTAGAATAGGAGGGTGATTTTGCAAGCATCTGGAATGATGGGGATTTTGTAGGTCCCCTATGATTTCTGACTAGCAAAGTGAATGTGTGCAAATGGTGACAAGAGAGAAATAAATGAACAAGAGATTTTGTGTAATTTTGGACCTTCACAAGATAGTATAACTCACAATTGCATTTAATCAAATTAACATCATACATAAATCAACTATAAATAAACAAGCATGTGGATAAGTGGATTTTGTCCACGTGGCTGAACAAATAAAAACAAAGTGCTCGTGTCCTAAAATACTTATCGTCCTTCCTCTCAACTAGAATTAGGCCTTCCAATAACACTCAACAATGGGGTCTTAAGCCATCAGAAGAGGAATTATTGAAGGTTGAAGTAATCAGTTATATTTAGGGGCAGAGGGTGCATATCCCGAAAGAACTGGTGATATTTCCCAATAGACACACAAAATCTAATCAAGGTGCGATTGCAGCCCATAATCACCACCTGGGTAGATTTCCTAAGTTTTGGCCACTAGGTGCCTTGGTCAAAGTGTGACATTTAGATATTCAACCTCATAAATGGGTCATGGGTTGGATGCCCTGCCAAGATTTGGGTGACTCAAGGAGGAATACACAGAACAACCGGACCTCGGACTTCAACCCTTCACAGGTATCTCCCTGCCTTACAATGTAGGAACACTTGACTTGGAGGATTTGAAAGTTACCTATTTCTCAACTTCTATTATTTGAAAGTCTGAGAACCTAATAACGGGGGGTTATTTGGATGCCTACCCCTGAGATCCTACCTAGACTAAAAATTTCTTTTGGCACCCCTTATGGAGGAAAATTTAGTGTGTTGGTTAGAAAATTTTAGATTTGGTGGGCTGAGAGATTGGGGGTGTGGACCAATCTCGTTTGAATTAAATGGCTGTGTATATTTTCCAAATAAGTAGTCGAATCTTTCAGAATTCCGTTGGAGAAATCCTACTTCGACCTCCACTATTCAAAATATAAATTATGTGTGTGAGGAGTGGCTTTGTGTGCAAGAAAGTGACAAGTGTGCAAAGATTTTAATAAGTTAAGTGTGAGTTTGCAACATGTGGACTTCCTATGGTCCTTACAAATCTTCTTTACCTAGCTTACTATGTGTCTTTGGTACAACCTTGCGGAATATTTAAATCCATAACGAACTAGAAATGTGGACATATGGGTCCTTACAAATTCCTTTAAACTCCCTAAATGTTGTTTACACTAATAAAGTTCTTTAAACTTCCCGTTGTTGTGGGCATGTATGGGCCCATTACTTTGATCTTTAAACTTCCCTAGATTGTGATGTAAACTAAGAAAGTATTTGGAAACTATCCTAAGTTTGCAACATGTGTGCATGTATGGACCCTTACAAAAATTTAAGATGATTTCAAAAAACTAAGAGGAACCCTAGGGGGGCTTTGTCCTCTCCTAAATTTTTTTGTTAAGGGCAATAAAATGTCTCTTTAACCACCTCTTTGATTCCCAATACCACAATAGGGTGCGAGGGAAGAGCATAATTGAGGGTCAAAGTTAACTTCAAGTCCTAATTTAAGTGATTGTGTATGAAAACAATAACTTCAACTTAAAATTTTACAAGCCAAATAAGCCATCCACATGGAAATAAAGAAAAAGAGGAGAATATTGGTTCTTTTACCCCCTAAGTTCCTATGTTAGCTAACCTTTCATATGGGAAAGGACTCTAAGTGGAGTGTAGTGACCTTAGAAAGTGCATAAAAATAAAAATCTGAAGGCTAAGGGCCTTCAAACCATTTAGAAAAACCCTTACAATTTGAAAAACTGAACTTATGCACAGTTTACAATTCTGAAAAGCGTGCAGAGGGCGCCTAATGCGCAGTGTAAAGAGACTTTTTTCCATGCACAGTGCACAGAGTGCGCGTCTGTGGGCAGGAAAATCCACACACTTCCTTGTTGATTTTTTTAATGTGAAAGGTTTAAGCAATAAGTTCATTCCATTTTAGCATTTAACTTAAACCATAAACAATTATGTTGCAGCAACCAAGATCACAAGAAGAAACACCATGCACAAGTACACAAGAAGTATCCTAGGAAACCCTTCTCAACAAGGGAAGAAAACCTAGCCAATCCTTTGTTATATTCTTCAAGAGAAAGGCCTTCACCACCAAGAAAACCTAGCACACAAGAGGGTTCTTGCAAACCCTAGAATACTAGCACCCAAGAGAGGTGCACACTTTTCCCAAGAAGATGTACTTGCTGAAATTTCCATACTCACACAAAAGATATGATTCCTCAATGGGGAATTTACCTTTACTTATACTAGACTAAACCTATCAACAGAAGTGTCTATTGGCACAACAGGGCTGACCTCACTAAGTCACAATATAATTAATAATAACCAGATTAATTATCTTTTACATTAATTATCTATCATAATAAGGTGGGGCCAACCTGTACCCTTTATATTACAATTAGGGTTACAGGAAGTTCTGACTCTTGAACAATATAGCAATGGATCTTATACACCCACTAGTGCTCATCCATTAGGGGCACATACATAGGGATGTCCATATCTCTGGCTCACTGCATTACACAGAAGAACCACTTCTTCACTAATGCTCAGCCATTATGATCACATTCACCTGTGCTCATCCACAGGCGTGTCCACTCAACAGATCTTCTTTCCCAATGCATTACACAGGAGAGTTATCTGGAGTTTCTCATCAACTCTCTTCTCAGAGGAGGCTAATACATCATATTCATTTCTGTCTCATGATGATGCACCCAACACTTTGGTATTTCACATGTTCACCTTGTGCTCAGCCATAGACACGTCCAACTCTACATATCTCCTTTCTCTCTGGGTTACACATGAGAATCATCTGGAGTTATTCTCAATTCTCTATAAAGAGGATGTCATCTCTACGTTCCAACTCTATCTCATATATGAACCACACACCCCTTTCAGGGGCTCTCTTAGGTTTGTGTCTTGGAGAATGTCTCACATAGTTGCAATCATCAACACTCCCTCTCATCTAGGGAGGAATTCTTCATCATTCCAAGTCTCACACGGATGTACTTTGAAATTTGTCTTGGTTGTAGTCATCAACACTCCCTTTCAACTAGGGAGGTATTCTTCACCAAGATAATTTTGTGAAGATGTCTGCAATCTACTCATGTGTAGGAAGGTACTGCATCTATACTATTTTCCTCTACATCATATCTCTGATATAATGATATTTCATCTCAACGTGTTTCGATCCATAAAGAAACACTGGGTTCTCAAAGATATTTACACACACCTCTTGTTGTCATCATATAATCTATCTCATGATCAAGTAAATATGTTAGAATCTTGTGAAGCCACATTGCTTCGCACACTTGATGTTATATACTCTGCTTCTTTGGTACTCAAGGCTAGAGATTTTTGTTTCCTGCTGTATCAAGAAACCATGGAAACCTTCATGATAAGAAAAAAACTGGATGTGCTCTTCCAGTCTACTGTACTCTCTGCTCAATCTGTATAGGCATATCCCTACAAACTCAATTTCATACTTGGATGCATATCTCAGACCATATCAGACTTTGATTCATGTATATCTCAATACATGATTTATTGTTCTCCAATGAGTCTGTCTCAGTTGGCTCATGGATTGGCTAAGAATATTTACTGCATATCATGAATCAACTATGGTGTTAACCATATACATCAATGATCCAATCAGTTGTGATTCAATCTCGTCTGAATCATCATCATTCATTTTCTTCAAATCTATCGCGGTGTTTTTGTATTCTGTCATACTGAACTTCTTTAATATTCCCATTGTATATTTTCCTTGACTTAGGAAAAATCTCATTGGTTATCTACCATACTTCCAGGAAGTAGAGAATCATACTTAGATCCTTCATCTTGAAATCAAAAGTCAAGGCTTACTTGTTTTCAACAACAAGGCTTTCTGAATAAGTCATCAAAATCAGGCTCTCGTCACCAACATTGTAATAGTATAGGTTTGGATCAACAATACTCTTTCTGAAACCAAAAATCATCAAGAATCCATTCATCTGATATAGTTTCCAACTCATGTATGGTAGTATGGATGGAAGCGTATCGGGCTTACTGGATCAAGTGTCTCATCATAGACAACTCCCTATGTTTGTGAGAATCCTCTGGCTTTGTATTTCTTGACACTTCCATTAGTTGCATGCTTACTCTTATAGATCCACTTGGAAGTTACCAAAGACTTCTCTTCTGGTCTCTGAATAATATCGTATACATAATTATTTAAGATACACTGGTATCCTTCTGTTATGGAATCTTTCCATACCTATTTCTCTTGTTTTTTCTTCAATGAAGTGGCTCATGACTGAAGGATAGCTTTGAAAAATCTCTTTGTTCTCTTGGGATGTGCCTTGAGAGGCTTGTATGTTTCTCTGCCTCTTGCAGAGTGAGTCTAGGCAAGCCTTTTATGCCCTACCACAATATCTATGAACATATCAACTAGAGCACCTAGATCAGTTGGAATAATGTATGTCTCCATTTGAACTGCTGAAGTGGAAGAAGGTATTGTCTCACTGTCAATATCCATCTGAGATTCTTTGTATATTTGAAAGGTTATCTCTTCTTCAAGGACAACATCTATGCTTGTTTCAATCTGTCTCTAACCAGAGATTTCAATCTGGAATGTCTTCGAAGATTCATTGTTATCCCATAAATGTATCCTTTCTCCCTGAGGGGTCTAGCTTGGACTTCTTCTCTTTGGGTACATGAAAATAATCTAGGCACCCAAATATCCTGACGTGCTCAATCTCAGGCTTCACTCTGGTAAAGGTTTCATTGGGAGTTATGTATTTCAAAGTTTGGTGAAGACTCTTGTTCTGAACATATATTGTTTCATACATGCTTCTGCCCATAGAATCATAGAAATATTTTGATCATGCATTATTGCATTGGTTTCCTCAATTATGGTTATATTCTTCCTCTTTCTCAAATAGTTTTGACTCCCTCTGTAGGATGGAAATATGCCTTTGTTGTTAACCTATTTGGAACAAGAAAACAAGAGGAACCAAAACAAGAATATCTCCTAAAGGAGAATAATGAGTACATCTCTGGAATCAAAACAATTTAGGGATTATTGTCACAACTACAACATCTACTTGTAATGTAGCAAACTTTAGAAATATAGTTTAAAGGAATGACAATTACAATAATCAAACTTGGAGTCTTCACTTCCAGTGTGTTGTTCCTCTGAGTGCACATACATCCCTCTGGATCCATGACTTCAAAAAAAGGTTCCTTCCTCCTTCAATTTCCCTCATGACAATGATACAAATAATATATATACAAGTGCATACTTGAGGGTGTTGATAGGATTTCTTCAATGGAACTTGGTTGATCTCTGTCCTCTTGACATATTCATGAAGAAGGTAGTCACAGTGTCACCTTTTTTTATCACCCACAATAAGCCTTCCTCTGAAGTCTTGTCTTCCATGAACTTGAATTTGCTTGATCCATCAAGCTTATCTTCCATCATAGTTTTGTTCATCATAATTTTAGATTCTTCACAAACCCTTGTCAACTGGGATAAAAAACCTAACGGCTAGGCTAGGCCAACACTTTTAGGTTTTGTTGGACTTATGACTCCAAAAAATAATCCTTTGAAATATAGGAGAACACTGGTGAGATGAAGATCTCCTTCAATGAGTTGCAGAAACCCTAATTCTGAAATTTCTGTAGAAATTAGCGAAACCCTAGAAACCTTAGGGCCAAAATTTCAAAATGCTCAGAATTTCACTTTGAGAGTCTTTGGAGGTGTACTGGAGGAGGTCTTACTATCCTATGAAAAAATTATCACCAATGTTCAAGGATTAAGGGTTGAAACACCTTAGAAAGGAGGGTCATATGAATTTTCTTGAAACCCTAGGACTCAGGAGGGTCTTACGGTTCTGTAGAAAAGAGAGGATATTGGTAGATGCTTGTGCAATGGGTTCTTCAATACCTATGCTTTGATACCATGTTGATTTTTTTAATGTGCAAGGTTTAAGCAAGAAGTTCATTCCATTTTATCATTTAACTTAAACCATAAACAATTATGTTTCAGCAACCAATATCATAAGAAGAAACACCATTCACAATTACACAAGAAGTATCCTGGGAAACCCTTCTCAACAAGGGAAGAAAACCCAGCCAATCCTTTTCTATATTCTTCAAGAGAAATACCTTCACCACCAAGAAAACCTAGCACACAAGAGGGTTCTTGCAAACCCTAGAATACTAGCACCCAAGAGAGGTGCACACTTTTCCCAAGATGTACTTGCTGAAATTTACAAACTCACACAAAAGACATGATTCCTCAATGGGGAATTTACCTTTACTTATACTAGACTGACCCTGTCAACAAAAGTGTCTATTGGCACAACAGGGCTGAACTCACTAAATCACAATATAATTAATAATAACCATATTAATTATCTTTTACATTAATTATCTATCATAATAAGGTGGGGCTGACATGTACCCTTTATATTACAATTAGGGTTACAGGAAGGTCTAACTCTTGAACAATATAGCAAGGGATATTATACACCCACTAGTGCTCATCCACTAGGGACACATCCATAGGGATGTCCATATCTATGGCTCACTTCATTGCACAGAATAACCACTTCTTCACTAGTGCTCAACTACTATGATCATGTTCACCTGTGCTCATCCACAGGCACGTCCACTCAACATATCTTATTTCCCACTGAATTACATAGGAGAGTCATATGTAGTTTCTCATCAACTCTCTGCTCAGAGGAGACTAATACATCATCTTCATTTCTATCTCATGACGATGCACCCATCACTTTGGGATTTCACACGTTCACCTTGTGCTCATCCACAAGCACATCCAACTCTGTAGATCTCATTTCTCACTGTGTTACATAGGAGAATCATATGGATTTATTCTCAACTCTCTTTAAAGAGGAGGCCATCTCTACATTCCATCTCTGTCTTAGATAGGAACCACACACCCCTTTTAGGGGCTCTCTCTCATGTTTTTGTTCCGGAGAATGTCTCACATAGCTACAATCATCAACATTCCTATCATGCGTCGGGGGAGAAATTCCCAAGTGAAATACTCCTTCCTCAACTTTGAATTTTGACATTGGCAGGTTGGTCTAGGCTGGTTTGGGTACCTACAAGACAAAACAATCAAAATGAAGTGTTATCTAAGCTCAAATAAGGAGGAATTTGATATCGATCCCTAGTATGGTCACCAATATGTTGTGTTGGTTTTGTCACTTGGGTGAGCAAAACAACAACACTTGCATGTCTAGATGAGCCCGCTAGACAAGATAGAATTTTATGAGTGGGTTAGATAAGACAAACACACATGAAAACAAAGAAATAAACTAAAAACAACTAAGAAATAAATATTAGAAATCATGAGAAACTTTGAACCATGAAAATGAAAAAATGACCAACATAATTCTACCAATGGATCCATAGATTAGTAGGAAAAACACAATAGAGAAAGGAAGGGACTTATGAATCCCCTCTTCCTCCTTGGGAGGGAGCTTGAGTTCCCTAATTGAGATCTCTTCATACAATGGAACAAATGGCAAATGGTGAAGAAGAAAAATGCGTATTCCCTCAAGAGGTGAGTGGAATGACCTATTGCAATGGTGCTTGAATGCTTCCAAGAGAAAATAGGATTCCCAAGGAAGAATTCTTGCAGCATAAAAACACTATGAATATATTTGTTTCTTAGCACACCCATGGCTCTTATTTATAGAATTCATACATGGAAAAATGTAATTGGTTCATAGTGTGAACAAGGGGCATTTTAGGGAACCCTCTATCCCTTGACCAACCCCCAAGGTAGATTTTGCTCAGACATGAGTGTCAAATCATGTTGGGGGTTAGACGAGAAGTGGTTGAGGGGCGGCCAATATCCATAAATGCAACGTTCATAAGAGTGCATGGAATTTCATGTACACAGTCACACATTTTGCGCATAGTGCAGATTGAGGACTTTGTTGGCCTGCGCACTATCCACACACTCTGATTTTTTACCCTGATTACATATTTTTTCCTTTTGGATGAATTTTATTTCTATAGGTGGACTAATTTTTGTTGGCATTGATGTTTTCTTTAACCATTTGTGTGCAATGTTGTGGATGATTTTTTAGTGATAACACACCTTGATGAGTGTCATAGATTTCCTAGTAGGTGGCCAACCTTTGGGGAAGTTTTGTGAATGGGGGTCCCTTGAGGGGTTATCGTATCATTCCTAGCCATAATTACCACTTTCCACTCATTTCACTCCCATCATATTGTCCTCTTCTAGGCCCTTTGACTTTAGTGACCCAAGAAGGGAATGTACCTCATTTCATGGGAAGAAGGGGTTGAAGGCCTAAAGGGATTGTTGTTGGTTAAAAGGATAAAATCCTATATATAGACCTTCCAGATGCTTCACCCAGGGATCCCCAAGAAATAAATGAAATGCTTCTTTGTAAGAAAAGGGGGACCTACAAAAATAAATGATAATAAATGCTTAAGGGGTTAGTTGGAGGATGGGAGGTCTCATCACGAGCCAAAATTTTCATGATCATGGGTATTTAGTAGTATCAAATTACCATCATCTAGTCACCAAGATAGGGTAATGGCTCTTAGTTACATAACTGAGGGAAAGGGGGTCTCATCAGGATCCAGCCTTTTCATCTCCACAAGGTATTTTTGAGTGACATTGTCATTATCTAGACACCACGCCAGGACAATGACCTTCAACTCATTCCTTAAAACATGAAAGAAACAAATAATGACAAGAGGATGGGCTTGGAAAAAGTGCAACACAAACGAAGGTGGCACACATCCTCTACAAAGGGACCCATGAATGAGATAATATGAGCCCTTATATTTCATGAAACTCATCGACCTATGAAGTATAACCCCTTCCACATCATCATCCACTACATAACCTTGAGATTCCATCCTTGGGAGCATCCCCTACTTGAGGGTTTTGGTTTACCCAATAGGACTCCTATGACACCCCTCCCATACTTAAACTTGGTCAATTGTATAGAGTTTTGAGCATTTGTTTAATTTGAAGAGGTAGTTTTGATGCACATGTTTAGATGCCTTTCTTATTAGACATGGTTTACACTTGTCATGATATATTTGACTTTATATCTTTGGAGGGAATACCCTTTTGTTTTACAGGTTCTTGCTTGGTGGTAAGTTTTGGGAGAACAAGCCTAGCTTATGCTTCCATGGGGAAAGAATCCCACCAGATGGATTCCTAGGGCCCACATGTTGGATGACAAAGATGTGCCTTTGGATGCCCAGAATACATCATGACGGACCTAACCTATCCCCTACCACCCAAACAACTTTCTTAGGAGAGGAAAAACATCACCTCCTTGAGGTTTGATGTCATGAGGGGGATAAGGTTTGGTGGTGATGGAGTTGTGCATTGACATGTGGCATATTTTCACTGGATGAGGAATGGAGAAGACTTATAACATGATGAGGAGGCTCAAAGAGCCCCAATGAATTCCACATATTCTCCAATGACTTTCTCAAGTGCCAAAATGTCCCCTAAAGGGGTGACATCATCTTACTTTAGGGTTTCTTTTTGTGCAAAATTGAATTTTAAAGATCAATTGTTTAATATTATTTTGATTCAAGGGGTAAGATAAGGGTTTTTGACCCCTTATATTATGTTTTAGCTTTGATAAGTGGAAAAAATATGAGTTAGACATTTTGTATAAATAGAGATCATGTGAATCTCATTTTTAACATGGCTCTCCCATTGTGAGAAGACTACTTGGTTAAAATTTGCACCCTCTTTGGGAAATTTGATCTCTCTCTCTCTCTCTCTCTCTCTCTCTCTCTCTCTCTCTCTCTCTCTCGTGCAATGTCTTATGGTGAATTCTCTTGGTGATTTGTGGAGCTAAGGTGGTGCACACCTCTTGGAGGTCTTTTCTCTTGTTTATGAATGTTTTTTTGCTTGGTGAACTANCTCTCTCTCTCTCTCTCTCTCTCTCGTGAAATGTCTTATGGTGAATTCTCTTGGTGATTTGTGGAGCTAAGGTGGTGCACACCTCTTGGAGGTCTTTTCTCTTGTTTATGAATGTTTTTTTGCTTGGTGAACTAGGGTTACATCTTGCATCTCTTTGAAATTGGTAAGGAAAATATGCAATTGTTAGTTCTTCTTGATTGTTTCATGAATTTTATTGGTTGAAACCCTAGGAGGATTATAAGTGAATACACCCTCCATTAAGCTTCATCTCATTTGCTAGTTGACAAGTCATGTATTGCAAGGTTTCTAGGAGGAGTACAAGGGTGTACACCCTCCTCGATTTACCTAAGTTTGATTTGCATGCCTTAGGTAGTAAGAGGGTTTACACCCCTAGGGATATTACAGATCTAACTCTTACAATACAAGACTCCATTTACCCAATATATTGAAGGGACTAATCTAGATTTTGCATTGAAGAAATAAAATTAATTGTGTTGGGTAACATGATTTTACGAGAGTTTCAAGTTGTTCAAAGAGTAATAAATTATATATTTTATTGGCTTGCTTGTGCCCCTAGGGCATCATATTTTTCCAAGTAATTCTTATTTATGTTACAAATTTCATCTTTAGCCATTAGGGCTGCAGAAACCCTAACTTAACTTCTTCAATAACTCTCTAATCAACCACTAAAAATTGCTCAAAGTTTGTACACTTAAAATACTAGGCCAAGCGCACTTTTTGGAAATTTTTGAGGAGGTTTTGGTGGCTGATATTCTTTCTGTAATAATTTTTTTTGTTATATCCATAAGGCTGATAATTATCACTGCATAAACGTTTTTATGACAACCTTGATTTTATGCTAAAGTCTTGCTTTTTCATTCCTGAGTTAAATTAGTCTTTACTAGCTTGTATCTTGCTTATTCAACTAGACTTTTAGCACTTATTTTTCAGCTCTTATTATCTCTTATATGCTGATATATATCACAGATTTTTTCTGCATTCAGGGACATCAAGCTTAAATTTCTTGTCCATCTAACATATTACAAGCATACTTGGCTTTGCTTGTGTCTCAGGTAAGTGCAAACATTCTCAGCAGGTACCCAAGGACTTGGCAATGTTAAACCTTCCCAAGACTCATTTCCAGGTTCCCTTTTCCATCAATAAACTTGACCTTTAGGGGAATCCATTTATACATCACACTTTTTATCTCAATCCCCCTAGGATCATCGAGATTCCCCCCTTGAGGTCACTACCTCACCTCTAAAGTGACGGGAACACCTGCCTAAGGTGACAGTGGGTAGGTGATATCTAATTTGTCACCATTTTGGTGGCTGGGTCGGGCTTTGCCCAACCTACAACTTGTGCGATAACATTGTGTATAGAGGCCCCGTGTAGAAGTTTTGGCGGTTTTAGTGACCTTCCATTCACCTTTCGAGAGACCACCTTTCGACACTACTTCTTTGGAATCAAAGAGATCACAATAGTTGGGACTACCTCTAGTACCCTATAGATTTTATCTCCCAAATTAATAATGACACTACGGGGTCTAGATTCATAAACAGCATGGCGCTTACACATATATGGTTTTCCTGAAAAAACATCATAAAACTTCAAAGGGGGACACATCACACAATACCTCAAATTTCAAAGGTTTGATGTCGTAGTGTAGGAGACATTATTGGATGACCCAGATGTCTCATCCCTGTCTAAGCCAACTGATGGTGTATGGTTGAGGATGCAGCGTCATTGTCAGGTTCAACCTCTTGAAGACCTCTGGTGATATTATGTTCTTATGGATATTGTTATCAATAATGAAATGGAGTGGGGTCCTCTTCACCCACATCTGTGAGTGGAAGAGACTCTCCCCTTCTTCAGGATCCTCTGGTTCCTCTAGATGGACTTTTGTGGTAGTGATGGTGACATTGGGTTCTGCATCAATGATATGTTTTCCCTTTTTGAGTTCTAAAACAAAGCCTAAGCTAGCATCCAACCCTGAGGCTTTCTTCTTAAATTACTATGACTATTTGGAGAAATATTCATCAGTATTGTGTCAAGGGATTTTGTGGAACTCGCGCCAATTTCCAATGTCCTTCCTCGAATTCCCATTACCCTTCTTTGTTGGTGGCTTGGACTGGTGGTTTTCCTAGGACTGGTCATCCTTTCTTTGTCCTTTTCCTTGGGAGTTAGGGTGACCCTTACCATACTATGACTATTGTGTATTTGCAGACCCGAACTCTCACTTGTTCTCCTGCTTAAATTTCTACTTTATTTTGACAACATATTGATAAGCGGCTCCCAATAATGAAATGTCCAGAAACTCCATTTCAATTTGGATGTACCTTTGTAGAGCCCCATGGTATTTTAGAACTAGATTTCACACGGATTATTTGATACCCATCTTGGTGCACATGGTATGGAAGGTATTTGTGAACTTTGGCATTGTTTGGCCCCTCTCTTGATGCAGTGTGGTCCATATCGTGTATTGTTCATCATAGTTTCTAACAAGGTAAAAGTGTTCCTTGAGGGCATAAAAGAAATCCACCCAAGTGGGTCTGGCCTAAAAATTGTAGACTCATCCTTGGAATGTTTCTCACAGTAAGTCTCCCACCAATATATGACATGGTTAAGGGCCTTAAGGAGTGCGAAGGTGACGTTTCACTATTGGAAAATTTTGGATAGAGAAATAACCCTCTAGTAGACTTAACTATTTTTCCAAAGCGTCAACGTTTATCTAGACTTCAAATAAAGGAATATCAGAGTTAACTTGTACCTTAAAGGGTGTCACACCTCTAAAGTGACTACTAGTTGAAGGTGCATCTATTTCTGTCAGCAGTCGTCGAAGGATCTGGGTGAAATTATCCATCATCTCGTTCCTCTATCACGTGAGGGATTCCTTGAGAAATAGTTTGTTAGGATATTCTGCTCCATCATACCTCTTTTATTTTTCCGTCAGAGGTTTCTTGAGTGGGAGAGACTGGTTTTCTTCATTAGAAACAAGCTCGAGACCCAACTCTCTATAACCTGACCTCGCCGTGGACATGCACTAAGAACGACAAGGAGCAGACTACTCTGATACCATTGATCCAGATTATTTTGAGAATGACATGAAGGTATAAATATAATAGATATATAACAAGGAGATACACATATATGTTGCAAGGAACATATTAATACAATAAAACTCATATTTTATTAATGATTTTCTGGTATACAAAAGACTATAAAATGAAAATCACACAAGCTAGATAGAA
The DNA here is from genome assembly GCA_009831015.1 of Picea engelmannii. NCBI lineage: Eukaryota > Viridiplantae > Streptophyta > Pinopsida > Pinales > Pinaceae > Picea > Picea engelmannii. The sequence continues at coordinate 655,284 of ML795070.1, read as the reverse complement.
TGTTGGTATCTTATCTCTGATGAGAGATGTGTCGGCTACGCTCATTTGCAAGAAGATGATTAAAATGAGGCTCCAAAGTCCTTTATAACATAAAGCATAAATGAGAAAATCCTAAACATCCAAAACCCTAACCATGAAAGATGAAATGCCAAAAGGTTTGTGGGCCCCAACAGGGTTAGTTGATACGTCAACTTCCTGAGGGAGAATTTTTTTTATATGATCTCTATTTAGAGAACTTGGTACCCTGTCAGAAACGTCTATTTGAGGAGTATGAATTCAAAATGTCCCAATACATCCCAGTAGGGATTTATTGAGCGCTGCAAAGTAAAAAAAAAAATGTCGTTTAGGGCCTCAAAACGGCCCTGAAAGTTTGGGACCCAAAAAACTGTAGAAAAAAAGCCAAGATGGAAATTGTCATTTTAGCCAATGAAATAGGTGGGAAACACTGATGTCTCCCTAGATCATTATTCAACAAGGATATTTCTTCTTGTATCCCTTTGATTTGGTGTGCCTGACTTCCCATTAAACTCCAAAACTCTACAATGTCACACAAACTATCCCCACTATAAAGACTATTATCCATGATGTCGGGTGATGGAATCCAATATTGAGGGTGAACCCAATTGTGTAAACACCCCAATCAATCAAATATCCCACTAACTTTATGAAATCCCATTCCTCCCTCTATCAATTTCTCAATCATGGTAACAAACTTTGAGACTATATTACTACTTTCCTAGGGGAAAATAGTTCTTTCAATAAAATGAATTTGTTTCTCGCCAAAACAAATTCCAGCATAAAATTTTTGGAAAGGTTGTCCAAGCTCACTCTACAGTTGATTTTTTTTTAAAGGAACTTGGATATTTGTATTTCCAATTGATAAAAACTTCCTTCCATCTTGTGGGATGAGAGATGCCTCAATGAATTCCAATTTACAGGTTTGAATGGTAAATCAACCTTGAAAAAGAGATGCAAAGAAGTTTCCTCCAATGATTGGCATGATGTGTAGTGATATGGCCCTTATATTCCTTTCTTTATAAAATTCCCAGTTGTTTAAATTTTACCATGTGCTAAATTCCAACAAAATATCTTATATTTGGACAACCAATTGTCTTTCTAGATGTCCTTCCACAATACTGAAAAAGGTCAATGTGGAATATCATTTATTTGAACACCATATCCAACTTTAACCAAATACTCATCTCCTTTTAAACCCCATCCTCTACTATCTGGCATAGAAATAAAAAGCGATGGAAATCCACACAAAATGGAAAGCAATTGATGAACCTAATTCAACAAGTGTGTTTGAGGAGAAAGACTTTTCCAACCTTTCCAGTTCTCTATTCGTCAATCCCATTCGAAGGGATCAAACAAAGTTCATATGCCATTCTCTATAACCAATTTTGGATACCTGTCATCTCTCCAAAGGTAGACAAGGGAGACTTTCCCTCAATTATGTCAGCCCATATATTGATGAATTTCACATTTCTTAGTATCTAGGATAAGTGGTCAACAATTATGTGTGTTGTAACTTTGCATAATTTCTAGATATTAGATCCATTTCCTTCCCAAGTGAATATTTCATGTCGATTCACCCATATTGAGTGGAGATACTTTTTACTACTTTCCACCATTCGGGCTCTCCTATAACAAGTTTTCATATGATTTTAGCACCCATGGTCAAATTCATTAGTTACATATCCTTGATTCCAAGTCCTACATACTCTTCCTTTGCTTGAACATTGTTCTAATTGACTAAATTGAATTTCTTTATGCTTGTTTTCCCCACTTTCCATAGAAATTTTGTTGTGACCCTTAATATTTGTTTCATGATGCCTACTAGAGTGAACATGGTTTAACATTAGGAAATAGGTAGAAAGAAGGGATGGCTTTTACGAAAATGACCCTTGCTACTATATTAATATAATCTAATTCCCACTATTTCATTTTTCCTTTGATGTTTTGAACAATATGTGCCCCATCCATGGATTTTGGAATAGCAAGTGAAATGGGCATTCCCAACTATTTAAAAGAACTTCAATTTAAGACATTAGGGAATTGTAATATCCTAGAAATTGAATGCATTAATAAAGGGGAAAATTTCAGCCAAATATTTGGCTCTTATAATTATTTATCTTACCTTTAGAGTCATTGAGCAATTGGTTCAATATATTTTGCATCTCTCTATGATTATAGTTGAAGAACCACCTATGAGAAGAGTATCATCTACAAATTGAGAATGGTTAATGGGTTTGAATCCTCTTACAATAACTATCCCTTATAAAAACACCTACTTTTCTTTCCATTTCAAGCCTTCTACTTAGCTTTCAACCATCAAAATGTACAGAAGTGGTGAAAGAGGACAACCTTGTTAGAGGCCTCACTTACTCTAAACGAAAGATATTGGTTGTGAATTGACCAAGGGGGATATCCAAGGAGACCCAATACCATCTTTTGTTCCATCAGATGAAACTTTGCCTCCAATATTATTGTTAAGTCTTCTCCACATTAGCATATGACATAGATAATATTTTATTATATTTTGACAAACTCTAAAAATATGAGAAACCATCATGTATTGGAGCCTTATCAAGCTCCAAGCCTCAAATCACTTCAATTATCTCATATTCTAGTATTTATTTTCCCATATCTCAATTATTGTGTTCATTAATTAATACAGGAATCCATTGCAGCATATCCTCTACATATTCTAGGTCCATTTCCTCATCCTCTATGTACAATGATTTGAAGTGTTTGTATGATTCTTCTTTAATAACTAAAAAATATTTTAACCATTCTCTATTATATTTGTCTATCTCTTTGACACTATTCATGATTTCTCTTGACTTGTCTTGTTTATGGAAGAATATCATATTCTTATCCCTAGATTTCAACCATAAGTTGCACGGTTTTAAGCCCCAGTGTTCCTCTTCCTTATGTTTGACTTGGTGAAGTTGATGGTTTAATTCCCTTTCTTCCATAATCTTCTGCATAGTGATATCATCTTTGTCCATGGTTGTTGGAAGTCTACTTAGTGACTTTTGTATCTCTAACATTTTTATCTCTAGTGAAAAGAATGATGACTTTGCCCAACGTTTTAAGATTGATTATACTCTTAGAAGTTTATATTCCCAAACAAATGTTGGCAACCTTTCCACTATAACTTTCCATCCAACCTGAATGATGTCAAAAAATTCAGGCTCTAACATCCTTAGAGCGGTAAAGAAAAATGGAATGGGGCCTAGATCCTCTTGGAATAAAAAAATAATGGCCTTATGATCAGATACTCCATGCACTATAATATAAGAGGATATTGCCATACTCTCTAATAAAAATTCACTATGAAGGAGAAATCTATCCAATCTAGCAGTAATGTGCCCAATTCCTACTCTTCGATTCGTCTAGGTATAGCACCTTTTCTTTGTAAAAATATCAACAAGATCCCACTTAGAGATTAGATATTCCATTCTTTCTTTGAAGGGTTCCATGACTATACTTCAACATCTTTTTTTCTTTTCTAGATAAAGTCAAGTTGAAATCTCCAGTAACAATGTTTTGTTTATTTAGATCTAGATCTTTTGTTTATATCAATAATCACTAGAATTGAAATTTGTATCCATATTGATTTAGGGTGTAAATATTATAGATTAAAATCTATCTACATGATCCTTTATAGAGTAGAGTTTCCAAGATCCATTGTTGGTTTCTGTGTTGATGCACCAAGTCAAATTGGCTTACATCCCAGAAGGTGTAAATCCCTCCTGAATACCCTCTTGCATTGACTGCAATTCCTTTACTGCATGTCCATGTTTTTCTTCACATTTCCATCATTTATTTTTCTTCCAACTTTGTCTCCTAAATAAGGAGGGCTAAGGGTTTTTCCAATTTGATAAGGTGCTTTACTTCTTTTATTTTCCTTTTACTACTTAGTCCCCTACATTTCTAGGTGACAACCTTCATTATTTTCCTTTTACTTCCACCTCTTGAATCTACAGGCCTCTACATTCTTGTAATTTTGAATGAGATAATCTGTGCTCCATATTTGCATGAATTCTCTTTTTTTTCTTGGATTTCAAGGTTTTTTTTTTTTTTTTAACATTTTTCCTTTTAGGTTTCCATGGAGTTTGTTCCTGTTATGATCCTTTATCTTCTTCTCCCATTGTTTATGGAGTTTTTTCCTTAATTACTATCCCACTAGATGGGAGATTGATTTTTTCCACATTGTCCTTATGGATATTTGACGATTGAGGCGACGAGCTAAGAGGTTAGATTTGGGTCTCAAGAAAAAGAGTAAACCTAGATGATTGAGGTAGCTCCTTCTCCTTTTTCTTTGAGGTATGTTGATCCACAAGAGTTTCTTTAATCTTATTTAGAGCTTATGAATTGCTTTCATTATTTTTTTGCATCTCATTGATCTAGATTTTTTCTTGCATATCTACTTGTGCTAGAGAGACACATCTATTTTAGGTAGCTACTACATTGCTATAAGGGCTCGCATTTTTATTTCTAGAATAGGAAGTCCCCACATCCATGTTTCCTACATAATTGTTGGTTGTTATTGGCCTTACTTTAGAGAAGGAGTCTATATTTTCAATGAATTGTTTCAATCCTTTGTAGAATGACCATATTCATGGAAGATTTTACACTTGAAAGGGAGTTTCCCATAATCCAACTTCTAGGTGTGATTCTAGTTATCCAATGAAATATTTATAGCCTTGAAAAGACCCTTCTCTAGATCCACATCCACATAGATCTTGAAAAATGAAAACATTCATCCCTTTGGCTTTGATATGTTAATATATTTCTATAGTGTGTTTCTTATTGCAACCAACAATTGATATCCCCAACAAAAGAGAGGAAGATGGGGTAATAATACCAAAATAGGTACCACCAATGGCACATCAACCTTAATATTGAAATCGAGCAACCACATATTCAAGTACATTCCTCTTGGTCCAAAGAAATACAATCCACTTCTCAATATTATATCTCTATCTTCCTTACTCTCAAACAAAAATGAAAAGAAACCTCAACCACAAAAATAGTGAGAAATATTTCCTTTGATCAAAACTTTCCCTGTTTTTGCAAGCTAGATGGCCCAAAATTAGCGCTAAATTGATTTGTTACACTAATTTGAATTCTTATACAAAGTTTCTCAATTTTCCCATAATATTTGTTAAAAATTGGCTTAGATAAATTAAAATCAATAATTTAAAGAACTGAAATTGAGAATAGAATAGGAATAATCATAGACAATACTCAACAAATTGATAATATATTTCACCCCACCTAGGATACGTCTTCAAGTCTGCTTGAATCGAGGAACCAATCCATTAAAAATTATGCATATTAAAACATTCATCTATTTACATCAAAGAATGGTCTTCAATCTGCAAAAGAGTCACTAGTGTTCTCTAGGAAGACAATAGCACAAGCCTCTCAACCTCTAATGGATTCTTCCAGCAACAATGAACACAAATTGCCTATTTTCCCATTAAAGGCTCTTCTATTTCTCTCCAAATACATTTTTATCCATTATATAACCATTCCCAAGTGTGTGGTATAGTGGTAAAGGTGCTAAATTTTTCACAATAGGAAGAGGTTCAAATCCCCTTGAATCCGCTCCTTTTCTTATTCATAGGGATGTATTTATCCCACATATAGCATGCATATTTATTATATGTTATATATAGTATTCTACGGATAACATGATAGCCATGTGAGAGCATGTATGGTTTCATTAGGTGGCATGTATGGAATTTATGTTGGCACGTTAGGTGGGAATGATATTGATATATTTTATTTAATCCCTTTTTAAAATATTTATCCCATTGATCTAGAATCAGATCCAAGAGCTTGATGGGGCTTAGAAAGGAGTAAAAATCAAAGTTCTTGGAATGTATTCAAAATGGATGTGTGCATAGGTCATGTCGATATGAACCCAATGAAACGTGAATGAGCTCAAATGGATGTCGTATGTTCAAGTTATGGTGATCTATTTGTTTTTCCAAACAAGCAAAAATTGATGACTATACAGTCTGTACAGTGCCATGTGGCAGTTGACTGTACATGTCATAAAACCGTATAGCTGACGTGGTAGGAATAGTTGGCAACTTCTAGAGATGACATGTGGCAGGCTTACTGGGTGTATGGATTGATGACATGGCAAGTACAGGTGGGCCAATCAGGGAGTGACACGTGTCACCCTTATAGTGGTGACATGTGGCATGTATGTACAGCGACACATGGCTCGTCCGTACGGCGACGTGTGTTAGGGTACAGTCAAATCATAGGGTAGATGATGTGGCAGAGCTAGACCAATCGATGTTTGACACTTGGCATCAGTTGTAAACGAATGAGGAGGTGCCACGTGGCCCATACATGGGATGCCATGTGGCACCCATGGATTGGTTCATTGGTGGAAAAATTTATGGGAGCACAGGGGTTTTGAAACCGTGACCTCTCGTACAGAGTAATGACTTGGAAGGGGTCAGGTCTATCAATCCGCTTGTCATTTGGTGCTTGTTATACTATGGGTCTACCAACCCGCATATGTATCGTTTCAGATGGAGGTATGGGTTGGGGACTAGTGCCAACCCTCGACGCAATCTCTCCCACATGACTAGTCCCATATGTCTCGACCCTTATACATTGGCGCGTTTCATGATCAGAGGTTAGCACTGGTCGGTTGGGCTAGCCCGCCGACTAGGGGCTTGACCAACAACTAATAATATGGGGGCTTAATTGCTTATGGGGCGCATCGAGCATGTAAACCGTGCCCATATGGCCTATAATAAGACCAAGCGTCGAGATCTTGGGGGGGAGCGCGAGAATAAGGGGGGCAGTGCATGGGCGCTTGGCCACATGGAACATGTTAATATGCCCAGGGGCCAAGTAATTTGGGGGCTATGCCCAATATTAGCCATTTTGTGGGTTATGAACTATATTATAGTGATTTTATTGGTTTTTATCAACATATTTGAGAGATTTTGGTCTTTTTAGGGGGATATTAGGCCCTTTTTTAAGCCAGATCTTGGGGGGAAGTTGGAAGATGGTTACCAACTTTAGATATATATAAACCAAGCCTTCTTGAGGCCATGGGAGGAGGTTCAAAATAGGTTTATGCTTCCAGATTGTTGAGTCAAATCCATTGTTGTGCAGGGAAGCTATTGAGGAGTGCACCTTTGCGGGCCATTTCTAGGAGCTTCGTTCATCCGATTTGGTTGTTGTCAATTTTGATGGGTTCATGAGATCTGGTAGAACATGACCAGCTCATTTTTGTAATCCATTGGCACTTTCATGATGTACATTAAAATCTTATAACATAAATAATCAAAGCCCACTTAGACAAGGCTCGGAGACATAGGCGAGATTTTTGAACTTTGTTATCACATTGGTGTTTATGGTTTGTTGTTGTTTATGCTTCATTTTAGATCTGTATATGTTTATGTGGTTATCGTATTTCTTCCTCTTTCATTCATCTTTCTAATTGGTTAATTAACACATGCTTAATAACTCAACCATTGTCGTGTAAAAGATATTTTCAAATCAAGTGGTATCAGAGCACTTTGACAATTGGAATTTGAGTTTGCATGTTTACCAGGGAAGAGCTCATCTCAAGGGAGAAAATTGCATCTATAGGAGGACTTTCTCAAGATGAGAAGGAATTCAAAAATTCGGTGTTTTCCATGTCCGAGATGGTGAAAGTGTTGTATGAAGACTACTTGGAACGAAAGACATCGACTCAAGTGTAATATTCAAAGAACAACAAAGTCAAAGAAGGATTGAAGGAAGTGCCTTCTACATCTATTTAAGAAAACATCTTTTGAGGTATGTAGTGAAGGTCATTCATCAAATTCTCCATGTTCCCATCAAGATGGTTTTGGTGCATTTGAAAAACATACAAGAGGTATACGTTTGAAATTTCTAACCAGGATGGGTTATGAAGGAAAGGGCCTTGGAATTGAGGGTCAAGGTATCATTAATCCCACTGAGGTTGTGAAAGGGCCTCAATATTTAGGATTGGGATATGGCAAAGTGGATCTTGGAGCATCCTCCAAGATGGGTTCCAAAACTTCGGAAGCAAGTAATGATTCACATGGCTAGCTTAAGTCATTACAGGAACACTTCACGAAATGTGATGGCATATCACTCCTTGATTGTGGGACTCAATTCAAGTCATCTCCAAAGAAAAGTGAATATCATCATGGAAGGTATAATGGTCATGTTTTTACCAATTCTCTTTTTTATTATAAAAAACATAATCATGTAATTCGGAACTTGTGGAATATGTATCCATGTAATTTTTGTCATTCACCCAAGCATTGTGTTGCCAAGTGTTGGAAGAGACAATATATGTACAGGAAGTTTATGTCAACCAGGAAGGAAACACGACATAAAGACTCAACTCCACAATGGAAGAAAGAGAAGGGAAAACAAAACTGGATGCCAAAAACTCACTGCACGTTTTGCAACAAAGGTGGACATCAAAAGACTAATTGTTTGAAGCTTAATCTAAAGCTTTGTACAAAGAAGGAAAAAAGGGTTGTGCATGTACTCACAAAGGAAGAAGGATTACCAGTGAAGCAATAGGAACACCATGAAGGAAAGAAAACCGTCACTTGGTTTTTTTAGAAGTGGATGTCACATCTTCATTGTATTTTTCTTCAATTAATGTAATCACACATGTTGAAATGATGACCTGTTATAACATCATTTCGAACAACATCGTGTTTTTTTTTCTCTTTATGAGTATGTAATCAAAGTAAGGTCCATTTTTGTAACCTTTTGGGAACCAAAAGGTCCTTTAGTGGGGAGGTGTGATCCAAAATCAGATCTAGGAGCTTGATGGGCCTCAGAAAGGCCTAAAAATCAAATTGCTCAGAATTGCCTCAAAATGGACGTGTGTGTAGGCCTTGTTGATACGAACCCAATGTAACTTGAATAGGCTTAAACATACATTGTATGCTCAATTTATAGCGATTTGTTCATTTTTCCAAACAGGCAAAAAATGATGATTGTACAGTTCGTACAATGCCATGTGGAAGATGACTATATAGGTTGTACGACCATATAGATGACGCGGAAGGAACAGTTGGAAGCTTATGGAGATGACATGTGGCAGGCTGACTAGGCATACAGACTGATGACATGGTAAGTACAGGTGGGCCAATTAGAGAGTGACACGTGTCACCCTTGCAATGGTGACACGTGGCACGTCCATATGACGACACGTGGCAGGGTATGATTAGCTGACAGGGCAGATGATGTGGAAGAGTTGGACCAGTCGGTGTTTGACACTTGGAATCAATTGTAAGTGAATGAGGAGGTGCCACATGGCCCATACATGGGTTGCCACATGGCACCCATGGATTAGTTCATCGGTGGCAAAATTTATGGGAGCGCAAGGGTTTTGAACCCGCGACCTCTCGTATAGAGTAGTGACTTGGCAGGGGTCAGGTCTACCAACTCGCTTGTCATTTGGTGCTTTTTATACTATGGGAAAACTTTGTATTTAATTTTTCATATGTATGGTTTCAGATGGAGGTATGGGTTGGGGCCTAGCCCCAGCCCTCGACACAAGATCTCCCATAGGACTAGTCCCATATGTCCCGAGCCTTATATGTTGGTGCATTTCATTTACTCCAGCCCTTAGTTTGGGGATTTCTGCATATGACCCGGAGATATATTATAGCGCGGAGGATCAGAGGTTAGCCCTGGTTGGTCGGACTAGCCCGTTGACCATGGGCTTAACCAAAAACTAATAATTTGGGGGCTTAACTGCTTATGGGATGTGTGGAGTGTGTAAACTATGGCCATATGGCCTATAATATGACCGAGCACCAAGATCTTGGGGGCCAGCGCCAGGATAAGGGGGTCAGCGCATGGGCGATTGGCCACATGGAACACGTTAATATGCCTAGGGGCCAGTGAATTTTGGGGTTGCACCCAAGATTAGCCATTTTGTGGGTTATGAACTATATTATAGTGATTTTATTGGTTTTTATCAACATATTTGAGAGATTTTGGTATTTTTGGGGGGATATTGGGCCATTTTTGTTAAGGGAGATGAGATCGTTTTCGCAAACCCTTTCTGGTTCTCAAGATCGCTCAATGG